>CM018903.1:9285452-9297952 GCA_009663005.1 Actinidia chinensis
GTGTCTTCAATGTTTGAATGACTATGGAATCCTGATATAACTTTGGAATTTTTGTCCACAAACGAATTAGGGATTGAACTTAAGTCATTTTTTTAATATATAGTCGATGAATAGAATAGAAAGAGTTGCATAAAAAAATAATAAAAAATTCAAGGGTAAATTACATTGACCTCCCCTGAGGTTTCAGGTTAATACACAAAGTAACCCTGACGTTTGAAAAATTATAATGACCTCCCCTGGGGTTTGAAATTTGTAACAGATTCTTCCATTTTGCACTGACCACCCCTGAGCTTCCGGGTAAATACACAAAGCACCCCTGACTTTAAACCAACATCCTTTGTCAAAAAGACAAAAAGAAGTAACTTTGTCAGGGGTGCTTTGCGTATTAACTCATAATCCCAGGGGTGGTCAGTGTAAAATGGGAGAATCTGTTACAAGTTTCAAAGCTCAGGGGAGGTCAGTGTAATTTACCCAAAATTTAATTCGTGTACTGAAATGAGGAAGCAAATATGAATAATTTTAGTGCTTGTTTTGGTAAACTTTTTTTAAAGTTTTTCGATTTTGCTTTTTTCGGACCTTATAATCAAAAAAAAAAATATTTTTAAATTTTGCTTTTTAATAGATATATGACAAGCCAAAAAAACCAAAATAAATAAAAAAACTGAAAAAATTATTGACCATCATTTTGCTTATAAGAAAAAAAAATTAAATTAAAGAACCTAAAAAAAAGCCCAACCAAAAGGGCCCTTATATTAAGTGGGCCCACATCTCACAATTCCTTAATCTAATTAGGTAAAATTCCAAAGTTATTGTTTGTATAAAGGATATTAGGATAACTATTGGATTCAAGATCCATATCTAGAGGTTCAAAGGTTCTATAAAAAAATGTACAAAATTGTATTCGGTAATTTTTTTTTTCCAGGGGTTCAAGTGACCCGTCAGGATCTAGCCTAGAGCCACCCATGTAAGTAACCTAATTAGGACTGAGTTCTTTTCTTTGGTAAACGAAAGCCAACAGCCACAATCAACGAAGGAATACCCCAACAACATACCAAAAACAAGAATGGCTAAACAATAGCAACGAAAAGCCCCAAAAAATCCCAAGGATTTGAGGATACCAAGGTTACAAAACCCAAACAAAATGTTGGAAAAGTTAAAGTTTGAGTTGAGTTTGACCTCATTTATGGGTGGGTCCCGATTTATCGAACGTATGAACCATGCGTGGAAGGATTCTACCTTCGAAGAGTAGAGAAACGTATGTATTTATGCTTCCAAAAATGGATATAAACGATACAATGAGAAAATGTTCACCGAAGTAGTACCATTGATACGGACAAATTTGGAAGTCTCACATCGAAAAAATAGGAATATTTTAAAGTCTATATACTCCAAACTAAAATTAGCCAAAAGGAGACTTGGAGAACCAGAGGGAGTTATGAACAAAATGAGCACATCGTACCTTAGCTTTCATGTGCACCGCGGTTGGCGCCCCGCAGCCGCGAGTCGCTGTTAGCGTGGGCGATGGGCACAATGGACGCTTATAGAGGTTGCACGGCACTTAGCGCGGTGGGTGCGATGGGGGTTTGTTGAGTTAATTGGTTAATTACTTTTTTAATCCTGTAGTTAATTACAGAATAAACTCCTTGTAATTTATAATAAAAATTAAATCCCATGTTAATTTTTAATTACAGATTAACCTCCCATTTTATTCCTATTCACTGAAAGGTCAAGACCTTTCATTCTTTGATAAACAAACAACCCATATAAGCCCAAAGCCATAAGAGGGGAGTTATTGGTTGCGTTAGTGGGGGCTGTTACAATGGCTTCAATCGGTGAATAAATTCGTGACTTATCCCCATTTAAAAAATTCTATAAATACCAAAATCCTACAAGTCAAAGGACACACAACATTCAGAGAGTTCACAGTAAGAAAAAAACAAGAGAGTTTCTGGGCATTTTGCATTAGAGATCATTCGTTGAGAGAGTGACCACAATTCTGGTTCGCCGAGCACACAGTAATCGTGCGAACTTCTGTGAGCGAGAGCGTTGACATCTTGGGAGACAAGACGACAACCAATTGTAAACACCAGTAAAGGGGCGAATTCTGTCTTAAGGAGACAATGTTGAACACTGACCTCGATCAACCTTTATGATTTTTTATTTATTATTTTTTAATACAGTTTCTATTTACCTATAATTTATTTTTCACTTGTAAATTCAGCAGTTTACTGAATTTTATTTTAACATAAAAGACCCAAGAACACCCTTCAATGCGAACTCAGAATTTTCAATAGAGATGTTCAATGCTTGACATATTTACCAATGCTATGAAATATGTGGTAGCCAAAGAAATCATGTCAATGCCTCAAGAAAATATTTCCGTTGGTATAAATCACACCCAACCATCTCATTATCAGAGAAAACGACCATCGACTTACCTGGGTACTAGCAAACATAGCCTCCTAACATAGCTAGAAAGTTACAGTCAAAACCAAATGGTAGGTTCCATTGCGTGACCACAAAGAACTATCATCCTTAATCGCATTTCACTCAAGTAATCTGTCCCTTGTAGCCAATCTACCCCTGAATCATAACCATTGTACAAGGCCCCATCTAGGAACATAATGACTGAACCAAACCAGATTCCACCATGGAACTTTAATAAGCTCTTCTGTAATTGCTTGCCAAACAGACATTGTAGAATAATTTCCATTAGAGTAGGGATACGAATGACTATCAGGCCGATCAATATCTGGTACTAAGAAATTTGTAGTGTCATCCATGATTTCTTGGGTCACTTTATTCCTCCTAGGCCAATTTCCATGCCCCTTCATGAATAAGATAGAACTCCAATAGATTTGGTTACCCCATTAATATGCAAAATTTGTAGATGTCATCATGATTTATTGGTCACTTATTCCTCCAGGCCCAATTTCCATTTGCCCTCATGAATAAGATTAGAAACTACATAGATTTGGTTACCCCATTAATATGCATCTTAATGGGGTTAATATGTGGTTGGTTAGAAATAGTGTACATATCATACATAGAGGAGGATGTAGGAGAAATTTTAAACAAACAAACAGACAAACATGCACCTACATTGCCAGTCCTTAATACTGTTTAACCTTCTAGTATATTCCTTTGCAGTTACATCCAGTTCCGGCGAGTAAAACCCCTACACAGAAGTAAAAATTTAATCCATTTCAGCCATCTGTATGAGAGCTTCTTAACTACTAACGTTATTATGTAGGATAATAACAACATTGGACATTAAAATCAAGTCTACAAATAACATATTGCAATTGTTAGCAAACATGTATTCCAAGAGATCTAAAACTAATAAAGCAATAAGTCGTATACCAACAAGGTATAGTGACACATGACAACAATAAAATTGAAATCATACGATTAAATCGATATAAAAAAATGCTGTGAGGGGACAAATTACACGATTACTTCACCTGGCATTACTTAGGGCAGGGAACCTGGACAAGGCTATCGATAATAGTGAGCAAGCTAGGTCAACCCTGTGTGGGAGTTCGGGTTCACATTCGATGGAACGCCGGCCGCTTGCTAGGACAATTGTCTCCAGCGAAGCTGTGAGGCCAGCGAGCTTGGGATCTTCTGCGCTAGAGCTCGGTGTTGTTGTAGTCGCGATTAAAGGTACATCGAAGCCAAAAGCTTTCATACATCCTGGTGCCGCTGGTTAGGAGCTCAGAACAATAACCGGGTTAGAAAGGCTTGGACGAAGGATGCAGGTCGGCATAATTTTTTAGGGAAGTGTCAGGGGGACAGAAGGTGATGACTTGCATGACAGAATGCTTCTGTTCAGCCACCATGCCATCGATAGAGACGCCGATAGTTGATCATTAGCAACCAGCCACGCCTCAAGGGTATGGTGGGGTCAGCAGTCTACTCACTGACACAACAGTTGGCGCATATCGACACATGCCGAGCAATAGCCTATTGAGTGATGGGACAACTGGCATGTCAAGCCGTGCGTTGGGTTGGAACATAAAAGAGAACGTTGTGGTTCTCACATAGGTATGTGCAATCTGACTAAAGAAAATATATTCTCTCTCTCTAAGATTCCTGAAGTCTAGCTTGACTGTCAGAGAGCTATTTTCCAGAAAAGTCCGGTGCCGTCTCTTACTGTCATTGTGATGCATGGCAAGGTTCACCAGCTAACTGAACGATGGGTTGAGACTTCCTTAAGCGGCCGTAGGATCACTTGCGGGTGTCTATATTTAATCTCACTTCTCATTACAAACTTTCACACCCTTAATTGGTATTGTCGTTATGGAAAAAAAATCGATGTAGGACATTCGCCAAGCTATTTTGATGGTATCGGCATAGAGGCAACCGCTTCGAACAGACAAGCAACTTAAGGGAGGCCCCTTTACGCACCAAAACCCAAAGGACGTTGAGAGGTTATAGACATATTGGAGGATGCACAAAAGGCGGCCAATCCACCTCTGGAAAGAACCAGGTCGGTTGCTCCCGGAGAGTAGATCATAACCGTTAGAGCGCCTGGCAAAGGCAAACTCGTCAAATGTGAACCATATGGTTAATAGTAGGCTCGCCAAAATTAGGACAAGAGGGACAAGAAGAACATCGCGACCTGAGAACAAAGACAGACCCAAAATCCTCGAGAGGGTCAGAGTAGAAGAAAGGATAAAACTCACATAAGTGGGAAAGCCAAAAGACGGACCAGTAGAATAGAACCGTGGTTGACAAGCAAACAGAGGAGTACGCCAGCAAACTATGACGGAGGTGGGGACCTTGCGGACACATGTAATTCCAGGTTGGAATTAAGGGGAAAAGAAGATTTACACACCAAACTTGATGGGCGTAGGAGAACGGTCGTAGGCGAAAGGGTCTCGGTAGTGTCAGTGGCATGGGCAACCCCTATCGAATGAAGGGAGGCCGTCCCTAGATATCAGACCCCATTTTCTCAACGGATCGAGGGGCTAGATCCAGCAAAGAAGTTTATGCCGTCGAGGTTTATTTTATATGATGGGAAGTCAGACTCAAGGTCCCACACGAGTCATATTAGGCAGATGATGGCTCTTTGAAACATATGGAATCCTTGATGTGCCAGGTATTCCCGTCGAGCCTGGGCGACCTCAGATTGAAGTGGTTTGATAAATTACCTCTTGGGTTGATTGAGAACTTCACAGGGTGACCCGACTCGGTAGTGGTGGAGCCCCGACTTTGTGATCAATTATGAAGTGCCCAAGGGTGTGGGATCTCTTTGATGCTAAGGAGGGCAAAGCAAGAATGAAGTAGTTTGCAACTATAGAAAGCAGGACTAGGAGACGTACAAGAGATCGAGGGGAGGCTCGAGGACAGGTGGTGGGGTGGGAGTACAAGCTCGGGCTAACCCCCAAGAGAGACTAGGAAAACTTGACACCGATCCTCCAATTGACCTACGGGACCTTATGTCTCGGGGTTGAAATGTCGCTTGGTTGGAGGATAATGTTCAAGCAAAGTAGAGAGAAAGACATTAGGACCACTCATGGAGCGAGTAGGGGTCTCCTCAAAAGAGCGAAGGATAATTCCATCAATTTTGCACGCCAGGCGAGGCAGGGATCAAGAGTTTCCAAAAAACCAATCCAAAATCCTTCGCCCGGATCTCGACAAACCCTAATGATAGGAAACCTGATATCATGGGAGGGGAACCCAAGAGATGCAACCAGAGGTGGAGGTGTTCTTTCACTGCGGGGGGAGAGGGAACATAGGACGGATAGCTGCCGAACCCTTAAGTTTTTTTGAGACCGGCTAGTCCAAGATGGACACTTGAAGGAGTTCATCGATGAAGGGAAAACCCAAGCAGAAAAGGCTGATGCCATACCAAACCAAATGTTTTGACCAACGAGATGGTGATGACGAAGGGGAGCGTACTACGGACGAAGAAGAGGATCGATCCTTTGGAACTATTCACATGATCGGTGGGCTGCGTGATCCAGATCTCGAAAACAGGATTAGGGGAGAAATTCGAATTCTAAAACAAATGTATGAGGTTCTTTCGGTCCATTCGCTTGCTAAGAAGCTGAGGAAAGAAATGATAGAACCGGGGAGCATCACGTTCACCAAAGTTGACCTGGAGAGAGTGCAGCACCCCTAATCTGACCCCCTGGTCATCCAGCTCAGGATGAATAACTACGACGTCCGAAGGATCTTGATCGACACGAGAAGGTCGATCGAGGTGATGTATTACGATATTTTTAAATAGCTAAAACTCACCCAATCAGACTTAAAACTAGCACGGTCTCCCTTAGTAGGATTTAACGCTTAGTCTTACTGACCCTTGGGAAAGGTGACCCTCAAGGTTCGAGTCAAAACCTAAGAGCTGGTGATAGAGTTTGTTGTAGTGGACATCCCTTCCTTGTATAACGCAATTGTTTGCCGAGATTGGCTACACAAGATGAAAGGCGTGGCCTCCACACTTCACCAGGTCATCAAATTTGCTACCCTGAGGCAAAGAGACACTTCATGGAGACCAAGTGGTGTCCAAACAATGCTACCTCGCCACGATCAACATGAAAGCGGCCATGTAGGAAGTGTAGCTGATCTAAAAAGAGCAAAAAGTCCTAGAGGACGTCGGAAGAGACCCAGAGGCCAAAGTTGTAGAGGACTTGATACACTACGAGCTGGATGAGCCAAGCTTAAATAGTTTCTTTCTCACTGGTGCAAACTTGGAGAAATGGGAGAGAACTGAGCTCATTCAGCTCCTTAAGGCCAATATCGAGGTCTTCGCATAGACTCCCTACGAGATGCCCGTGATAGATCCTAATTTTATCAAACACGAACTGAACATAACACCCGATGCCTGGCCAGTGAAGTAGAGAGGAAGAAGATCAGCAGTCGAACATGTGGATGCGGTCATTGAAAAAGTGGAGAAATTCAAAAAGGCAAAGGCGATAACATAGATCCTTTACCCGAGTTAGTTATCCAATACGATCGTGGTGAAAAAGAAGACCGAAAAGTGGAAAGTGTGTGTGGATTTCACAAGCCTCAACCGAGCTTGTCCTAAAGACTGTTTTCCTTTGCTAGTAGACTCAACCTCGGGGCACGCAAGGATGAGCTTCTTGGACGCGTACCGAGGTTACCACCATATTGCCATGCACGAGCTTGATGAGGAGAAGACTGCATTCATCACGCCTCAAGACGTATATTGCAACAAGGTCATGTTGTTCGGACTGAAAAATGTTAAGGCCACATACCAGCGGATGATCACAAAAATGTTCGAGCCAATCCTAGGAAAGACTTTGGACGCTTACATTGATGATATGGTGGTCAAAAGCAGAGAAGAAGTGGACCACATTAGGGATTTTACATAAGTGTTTGCGATACTTAAAAGACATAGATTGAGACTGAACGCGACAAAATATGCCTTCGGGGTGAGCTTGGGGAAGTTTCTGGGACCTTGGTGATGAGATGGGAGATCGAAGCAAACTCAGAACAAATCACGGTAATTAACGACCTGTCAGCCCAAAGACAAAGAAGGAGGTGCAAAAAAAAGGACTGGAGATGCAGCGGCAATAAATAGATTCATAAGGAAACCTTAGAGGTCCGAGGTTGTACGAGAACCACCCCCAAAGTTACAAAGATATTGCCATTCGACGAAGCACTAGAGGGTGTAGAGGTACAGAACCACCTCAGAATCGATCCAACCTTGGCTTGGAAAGTTTTCATAGACGAAGCCAAAAAAGTCAAGGGGCAGGGGCAAGAAATAGTTTGAAAAGCCCCTGAGGGGCGATCTTCAATAGTGCCTCAGACTGAATTCCCATGATAACAACAAAACGCGTACGAGGCTGTCATTAGGGACTTCAGTCCCCAGTAAGTTAAAGATCCCCAACTCCACATTGTCAGTGACTCTAAACTAATCGTCAACCAAGTCACAGGAAAATTTGTAGCTCGCGAGGTCAAGATAGCTAGATACTTGGCAGTGGCGAAAAACCTCCTCACCGAATTCAAAGCCGTGAAGATCGAACAAGTGGGGAGGGATTAAAACTCGCATACAGATGCTTTAGCGGGCCTAGCGTAGATCTTTGAGGGAGAAGTGGGCTGGACCATTGCAATTGAGTTACTGTCAGTTCCCAGTCTCAAAGCTTCATGGGAACTCGTCTTAGTCAATACAGAACTGAGCCTAAATTGGATGGACCCGATCATGAATTTCATACGACACGACAGATTGCCAAAAGACAAAAGAGAAGCACATAAAGTCTAGGTGAAGGCAACATGGTTCTGAATTTCCCCCTGGGGACTTATACAAGAGTCAACATAAGTCCTATGTTATGAGTTCACCCAAGTTTGCATAGAGGATGTACTTTTAAGATCATGAGGGATGTAGATTACGCTTGAGGCAAATTCCTATGCTCACCGAGCTCTCATATAGGATATGGTGGCATTACATGTAAAAAGATGCTCAGGTATACGTCCGCAAGTGCAACAAGTGCCATTTTTTTCCCCCTTGATCCATTAGACAGCAAGGGACTTGACTCTTCTCACCAGTCAGGGGCTCTTTGCGCAATGGGGAATAGACATCATGGGAGTCTTGCCCGGAGCTTCGAGAAATAGGAAATTTCTTTTAGCGGCAATGGACTACTTTACAAAGTGGGTGGAAGCCAACCATTGGCTCAAATCAGAGAGATGGACGTCATCAGATTTATCCAAAGAAACATTTTGTCCAGGTTTTGTATCCTTAGAGCATTCATATCAGACAATAGGGCCTAGTTCATGAGAGTAAAGTCAAGGACCTATTAGGACAACTGAAGATTTAGTTTATAATTCGATGCCCAAGCTATCCACAATGCAATGGAAGGCCGAAGCCACCAACAAGACAATCATGAATGGAACCAAAAAGAGGCGGGAGAAATCCAAGGAAAATGGGTCATGAGTTGCCAAACATTTTGTGGCCTATCGAACCACGCCGCGGAAAGCAACGAACGAAATGCCTTATGCTTTGGCTTTCAATTTTGAAGTTGTAATCCCGTGGGAGGTCGGTTTATCCACAATACGGAGTGAGGTGTACGACACAAATCACTATGAGAAAGTTTTAGCTCGAGACCTAGACCTTGCCGATGAAAAGTGAGAGAATGCACTCATATGAATGGCTGATTATCAGAAGTAGTTAGCCAAAATATACAACCAGAAGGTCCAACACAGAGACTTTACAGTGGGAGACCTCATTTTGAGAAAGGTCGTTAGAAACACCAAGGACTCGGCAGACAAGAAGTTCGGCCCAAATTGGGAAGGGCCATACAAGATAGTCAAGTTGGCCAGCAGAGGTGCTTACTATCTCGAAGATTCAGAAGGCAAACAAGCTCTTGTCATATGAAGCTTCCATCTTACAAATACACTTGAAAATATTTTGCGAATAAGGAAGAGTTAGCCGAGGTCCCATTGAGTTTCGAGCCCTGTCCAACAAATTTGACTAAGTTTACTTGGAAAATTTAGGAGTAGATTACCAATCGACCAAGCCCTGTCCAACCAATTTGATTGAGTTTCGAGCCCTGTCAATTCCTAGTTTCGAGCCCTGTTGTGTGGGGCCTATCACTAATCGACCAAGCTTCAAGGAGATAAGTAGCGAATGTTGGAGGAAATGCAAAAATAGTAAAATAGATGTCGTTTTGGATCCTCGAAGAAGGACAATATCTAGTCACTGACCGAGCCGGCAGCCCGAGAGCAGCGATGGTAAAGTTTATACACCGCTCTCGGAGCAACCAACCCGAGCGCCGCTGCTTCTTTTCTTCAACCTGCCCAATCTGAGCCAGAGAAGAGCTCCGGACACCGGTGAGACCCTAGGAAGAAGTCACTGAATCCATGGAGAAGAAGAGCAGCTGCGCACTACAGACCTTTTGGGAATAAAGGTCCATCCTATAGGATCTTTTGGGAACAAAGGTAGATCACAGGGGGAAAGTGACATTGGCAGCCTGAATTTGAAGACGATAGACGCAGAGCTAGAAAGAGAAAAAGAGAAAGTGGTTGAAACCAAAGGAAAACAGAAGGAGAAGGATGCAAAATGAAAGCCAGACTGCCCAATTTATAAATAAAAGAAAAGGCCCAAATGGATAGTCATTAAAGGGGAGGCTAACATCCTGCCATTTAAGACGGAAGGCGTGCGGGGGTGTAAGGTGGTGAACCTAGACGCGACATTTCGCATGATTATCGGCGGCAACAGTTTCGTGAGATGACACGTGGCACTTCTACAAAACATCTTGTCTCATCAGTCATAAGCCTATTAAAAGCGGGAAGGCTAACCATCATTTCAAGCACACAAATCGGCGAAGCATGCACCTGGGCACAGTATTTCGAAGGTTGACCAGGGTCAACTAACGAATAAAAAACATACGCGTTTGCCAAGGGACACTTCGCCATACATGATTGGGAGTTAGCCGAGCTCTAAGCGAGATCCGAACTCGACCCCGAGTGGAATTCCTCTATGGACTTGCCAGGAGGTTTGGGGAAGGATTAGCCAAGTTTTGTGAGCTCTGAATCCTATCCCACAGGCTCTGCTAAGGGACACTTTGCTAGAGACCCCGATAATAATCCTTTGTGTTCTTGACAAGAGTCGCATAGGGGAAAGCTGAGTTAAGCAAGCTTCGGTCCTTAACCCATAAGTCTTACCAAGGTACACTTTACCAAAGTGAAGGGACGGACAACACGAAACCTCCAAACCAAAAATGACAATTTCTACTAGAGTATACTTTGCATGTGAAGAGAATCGAAACAAATCGCAGAAGTAGAGTTCTATTGCGAAAAAGGAAAAGTAAGTCTTTACAAGCCTAAGCGAAAATCAAATAGGTCCTCAAAAAATAAAAAGCATGTTAAAACTCAAGGAGGGGAGTTCTGGTCTGCATCTCCACCGTCATCAGCTCGGGAGACCTTTCCCCAGGCACCTCAGCAATAGTTCTTCAGACCTCCTCCGCAGGATCGGTAGCTTCGGTGTCTGGGGCCAAGGTGAGGTCAAGAGCAGACTCAGGAAAAGCCTCACCTTCCTCTGGCCTGTTTAGAAATTCCTCCCCATCGAAGCTGGGCAGAATCAGTGCAGAATAAGATGCGGGAGACTCAGGGAACTCAGGAGAAGGGGCAACTCGGGCCCATGCTAAGTTGTCCTCAAGCATATTGAGTTCTTTTAGGCAAGGCAGCCAACCTTCCAAAAACGACTCAGAGTGCAACTTGGCAACCTACCTGATATAGTTGTTCCCTGCCCAATTGGCCCCCGTTCATACACAAGGCCACATGCCACCAATTGAAGCTTAGCGAGAGTAGCCTCTGCAACAGCAACCTTCCCTTGTGCCTGGACTGCAAACGCATAGCTGGCATCTCGGGCTTGCTTTCGCGAGGACCAGCTTTGCCTTCAGTTAGTTAACCTTGGACAGCGCAAGTTTTGCCTTGTTTGCATCGGCCTTCATTTTCTTTTTGTCACGTTTTAGCTCAGTTGAATACTCCGCCATTCAGCCCAAGGTCGCCATTGCCCTTTGAAGCTCTAATAAAAAAAACATGAAAGAACTAAGTATTTAACATATGAATCGAGTAATATGAAAGTCACAATGCTAACCTGAACATGCTACATCACCAGCAAGTTCCTTATTGAATCCTAAGACACCTCGGTGAAAGTAGTAGAGTCACTCGGTAACATAACTTCCTGCGAGAGCTAAATTGGTGTCATGTATCGCAGCGAAGTTAGCTGCCGTCACCTGTCTGTAGAGCTCACAAGAAGAAAAGTCAGGTTTCCAAAGCTCGGTAGTGCCAACTGAACTTGTCTCCCTTTGAGGCTTTTTGGAGTACCCATCGTGCTCTTTTCCTTTGCGCTTCCCGGGCACAGAGGCCCTTGGAGAGCCTGGGTCAACCCCCATTACAGCCACAACCTCCTTTGCCAATGACCTAGCGGTTGGTGAGGGGCTCGGATTGTAGGAAGAATAGCTTCGGTAGGGAGGATAGCGACCGATGTAGTCTTTTTAAGATTTTTGAATCTCATTACACCGGCCTCTCTTGAGCTTGTCCCGACGACTTTGGTCCCATGTACAGACAAACACAGAGCATGGACTAAATCATCCTTGCTATCTGATCTTAAAACAAGGACGGCAAAGGACGTGCCCTCGAGATCGAGTGTGGGGACCACTCGACTCCGCCCCTTATTCAAAACAAGTTGACTAGAAGCGTCTTCCTTCTCTTCATCATTGATGCGATCTAGAGAACTATGGCCTAATGAACTCGTAGTGTAACTTTCTCGCATCCAGACACCTCAGTATTGAAAGCCTCACGTTGTAGGGCTCAACGACCCTCAATTCACAATGGAAACCACACAAACTGGCCCTTATGAACTCCACAGTCCTACGCGGGATTTGAACTTATCGTTGAACTCTACATGAGCAATAAGAGCAAATATCAATATAGATGCAGGGTGAAACTTACAAAATGCAAAGAACACGAACTATGGAAACACTCACTGTTGGGTAAACTTTTGTTGTACCTAGGAAACGACCAAA
>CM018903.1:9372952-9377952 GCA_009663005.1 Actinidia chinensis
TAGAATGTTCAAATAGTGGTCATTGCTATATGACATTAGTGATTTAGTTTGTACAGGAATTAGTTGTTGATATAGTTGACTAAGGGTGGTAGGTTTGTGGTTTCCTAGTTTTTATTTTTTCTATTTTTGATAAATATAGTTTGCTAGGGTTGGTAGGATAGAAAAAAATGGTAACGTCCTTTTAGAGGCAATTATGTTAGATTTTGCAAAGAGAGGGAGAGAGAAGAAGATGGTTGTGTGGCTAAGTGGAGAGGCAACGAGTTTTGTTATGCAATTTTGCTATGGTTTTCGTGACAATTTCATAAGATTTTGTCATAGAACCTTAAGATAACTTATCGACATGGGGTAGTTCATTGTGCGATTGTAAACCCTAGGGGGCAGTATAATTTTTTAAAACCCGAGGGATTCCATTGAATTTGTCATTAATCCCAAGGGAATTATTTGTAATTTATCCAAATTAAAAGTTATCCATCACCTAAAAAAGAAGGGGCAATTTAGTAAATTCAACTTGTAACACATTGATGGTGCCCACCATGGTAGAATCTTTAAAATTAGGATTAGCACCATCTCTCTCTTTCTAGAGACGTTGAAAGCTGAAGCAGCTCAGAAGTCACGAGAAAAAGCTAATGGGGATCTTGAAGATTAGTCTCATTGTGTAACAATTTTGTCGGTCACCTTCATTTATTTTAATGTACCATATGTCCAATAAACCTAAGTGTTGTTGTAACTTTTAGAGAGGAGAAAGGGGTTGTCATGCAAATGACCTTTTTCAAAAGTTAAGGCTTTGTTTGGAAGAGCTAGCTTAAAAAAATGAAAAAAATGAAAAATCCTAGTCTTCTTCTTCTCTTATGTGTTTCTAGGTTTGGGAGATAAAAATAATTCAAAATTCAGTTATGCTAACCATTGTTTGCTGGACGGTGATTAGTATATATCTTACACAAAAGAAATTTAGAAAGGCTTAAATATTATTAATCTCACACACAACTCAATATATAATATTACCTAAGACTGAATAAGGAAAAATAAATAAAAGAAGAATAAATTATGGTCAACCTGACCTATTATAGATGAATAGAATAAGAAAGTTTCCTAATTGAATTAGGAAACAAATCTCTTAATTCACAAATGGCACATTTAAAATTGCACTAGGTGCACGATACATACGAGGAACATAAGAAGTGCGAGTATATTTAGATAATTCACAAATGGCACATTTAAAATTGAATTTTTGACAAGCTATTGAAAGGGGAAAAAACGACAACATAAATATTGAAAGTTAGCATGGCCTTAAACGAGGCATGCCAGAAAATCTAAGGTTTTAAAAGAAAAAAGGATGACTTAAACTAGAAAGACTTAAAGATGATGGAGAGAAAACATGAAGGCTAGAGACAACGCACTAGATGGTAAAGGGATCCCCAATAGTAGTAAGTCATCTCAACTCATACCCCCTTCCAAGGATCTTCTTCGAAGTCAGGTCTTGTAAGAAGAAAACAACGAGATGGTAGAAAACAACAACACAATTAAGTCTTTTGCAAAAAGACGACAAAAAGAAAAATTATCAGGCAAATGTGGAACATAATAAACATGATGGAAAGGGGAATATCTGAGGATAAGCGAGTATCACCCTGAAATACGAATTAGGGAAATGGATGACCATCAGCAATACAAACCATTGATTAACAGAAGTAAACAAGAGAAGGTAATGTAGCAAGCTCACCAGACATGTGATTATTTGCCCCAGAATTCAGAATCCAGAATCCAAGAGGGATGACCTGACTTACCATGAAGGGTTGTAGGAGTCTCTGTAACTATAGCGGTCGTGGGATCAGATTCAGCAGATTTTGGTTCCTTTCCTAAAATCCAACTGGTCTTTCACTTTCTACCAAGGTAAAGCTGAAACGAATGAGACCAAGTATGAAAGTTCTTTCCATTCAACAACACGCTCGTGACACGTTGAGTCAATTGAGAATGAGAAAGGAGACAAGAACTGGGTTCGGGACCATATGTGCTAGGGCAACCTCTTTGAGTGAGTAAATCATCACCGTAACACCAAGAACTAACTGAGTAAATTAATCGGACATATTTTTTTTTCTTTACTCTTTTTTTTTTAGCTAGCATATCATACTAAGGATTGGGCTGTGATTCAGTGGCTGGTGGTTGAACTGGGTTGGCGGCTAATGGTGCAAGCGGTGCCATTGGGCTGCCATTGTGGGCTATATAGGGTGGGCAACTGTTCTGGGCTGGGCTGGGGCTATGTCTGAACTGGTCTATTTTGGGCTGTTTTGGGCTGGGGCTGAACTGGCTGCACAAGAGCAGGATTGCTTGGGAGTCAAGGGTAAGTGTTGTTATTCTGCACATGAGCAGGTGCTTCTACACTAGAGCAGGACTGCATAGGAGCAGGTTCTGGGCTGTTCTAGGGTGGCACAGAGGCGGATCTTGTGGGTGGTAGCAGGACGGAGATTGGGCGATGTTACACAGAGGCTGGACAGAGGCAAATCTGGGTTGCACAGAGATGGCTGCACAGGGGCGAGGCTGGTGACTGGCTGAATAGGGGGTGCACAGAGTGATGGCTGCACAGAGACGTGGGTAGAAGGGTTGTACAGAGGTGGCGGCTGGTGGCTATTGGGTTAAGGTTTGGGCTGTTGTTAAGGCAGTGTGGAAGCCATGGTTTGAAAGGCTTTAATACCAAAAAGAAATTTAGCAATGCTTAAATATTATTAATCTCACACACAACTCAATATATAATATAACCTAAGACTAAATAAGGAAAAATAAATAAAGGAAAAATAAATTATGGTCAACATGACCTATTATAGATGAGTAGAATAAGAAAGTTTCCTAATTGAATTAGGAAACAAATCTCCTAATTCCAACCTACACAAATATTTTACAAGTTTTATTGATTGAATGCATTTACACTAATATTTATATATTTTTTATATTTATCTATACACTTTCTACTCCTAAGATTAGCATTTCCTTAAGAATATATCTTGTTTTTAATTTTACATTCTTTTCTTTTCCTTGTCCTTTTGTTTTTAGTAATATATAAACAGAAAAACTATATAGAATTTTTTTGGTACAAAATAATATGAAAGAATGATGATCTTTTTGCTTTCAAAGTTTTATTTACTAAAATATCATTATCACATGAAAGAATATTATTTTTATTTAAATTATTTTATTATTTTCTTTCTTATTTCTTCTAAAATCAAATAAAAGAAAATTTATTTTCATTTCATTTCGTTTCCTTACCGAACGAAACCAAAAAAAAATAACCATGGAATAATAGTGTAAATTTTTTTTTCAGCTGGTAGTGTATTTTTTTCAGTGGGGTTATAATATAAATTTTTTTTTATGAAATGATAGTATAATTTTTTTTTCAATGGGTCAATTAACCCCACACTCATATGTGTGGCTCCTCCCTTTGCATGCATTGATTTGCATTTGCATATGGTTCTTGCGGCCGATTCCTTGATTGAGCTAAATTCGATTAGTGATTGTTGTTGCAACCTCTGAGTCCTATCAAGTTTGTCATTCTGTGCACAATTTATCCTGAATTTTCAAATAAAAATCACAAAATTATTTAATTTATTACTTCCACCACCATCATTGTCACTATTATCGTCGTTGCCACAATTTTAATATTTGTTGTTTAAAAGGATAAATTAGGGGCCTGTCCACGACCCGACCAACCCGACCCGACCCGATCCAAAAAATACCTTCGGGTGAGTTAAATCGGGTCGGGTTGTCGGGTTCGGGTTTAAAAAAAATAAACCCGAAAAAAGTCGGGTCGGGTTGCGGGTGAAGTAAATTTTTAATAGGGTGACCCGACCCGACCCGACCCGACCACAGAAAATTAATAAAATTCTTTTATTTTTTTCAAATCACAATTATGTAATGTTGCCTATATATTTTTTCAATTATTTTTTTAAAAATGAATCATTGTCTTTTATATTTTACTTTTCACTCGTCGCCCTCAATTGTCTCAATTTGTTCCTTTCCGTTATCATAAATTAATGTACCCATAATGTCTCCAATTACTTTCAACCGACCCGTACCCGGAACCCGTCCTCACCCGATCCGCCACCCCGAACTTGATAGTTGAGTCGGGTTCGGGTGAGTTTTTTTCCAACCCGATTTTTATCGGTCGGGTCCTACCGACCTGAACCGAAACCAACCCGACCCATTGGGAGCCTAGGATAAAATATTTTTTATATTTACTATTTTATGCTGCTACCATGATGTGCCGGCACATACCACAAATAAGAATGTTACTGTTTATCGTATTTTGAATAGTGAATGTTTAGTTATTTAATTTTTTACTATTTGCATTGACACTGCTACTTCTACCACCATACAAAATAGACAAGTTGTATTGTTTGAATACTACACTTTAATGTGCCGAAAAAGTCACTGGTTAGCATAGAGCAGTTGCCGATCGGCCTCCGATTGTCAAATGTGGCGATTAAAGTTCACAATAAAAGTGAGTGGTGGGATGCAGTGAGAAATTGTGCGGGAGTGTAAAATGTAGCAATGTAGAATTTTGACTTTAGGATTTGTTACCAAGACTAATTGTGTTAAAAGAGGGTTCGCATGCATGACCTTGCCCCAAAGCCCCTTTTTCCAAATTTACTTTTTTTTTTCTTGATTAGATAAAATTACTTAAATGTTTTTGTTGATCAATCTTCGATTTCGATGATAACAAAACAGCCTATTAGTTGTTGTAATATAATTGCTAAGTGTGCATCTTTTAAGCATCGCGTTCTTATGGACTAATTGATCAAAAGAAGCACACAAACACTTTCTGAAAGAAGTGTTTACACCTAGTTTGGTGGTGTCAGACACGTTTGAGACCAGAAATAATTTTGATATATCTGTTGAAAAACCTCAAACAAGTAAGAAGTAAAGGGTCTAAATTACCACGCCATATGCATTCAGAGGAGAGGAAGTCGACTCAATGCCCAAATGATCAAACGATATTGAACACATTTTGGTAG
>CM018903.1:9382952-9387952 GCA_009663005.1 Actinidia chinensis
TATTCATAGACCGGCCCCAGTTCACACTCATATAGGTGATTCTTATAAGAACATTCTGCTAACCCCACTTGATATTCAAGGTATCTAATCATTAGAAGCAGAACTTAACCTGGGTCTCGCTACAGTCATCAATATATCATCATGGAATTAGGTAAGCGTAATCTCCTAGTGATTCGCTAAGTCCCCCACAATGCGGTTTTGTCCTTTGAAACTAAATCTTTAATCTAAATCAATTAGGTTGGGGTTGCCATTGTGAGAAATTTTAAAAAATAGGCTTTAGTCCCATTCCCCTCAATGAATATTATGCACTGCTCTCTAGTTAAAACTTTAGTTAACGGATTCGTTATATTATCCTGTTGCATGATGTAATCAATGGATATTATTCCACTTGAGGAGTAAAGTTTAACAGTATTATGTCTTCGGACGGAATGTCGAGATTTGCCGTTTATAAATTATTATCTCTATGCTCGAGCTATGGATGATTGACTATCACAATGTATGCAAATAGCCGGCCACATGTTTAGGCCAATTGAAATTATCTTCAAGATTTGTCGAACGCCATTTGCCTTTTTTCTCCAGTTTGACCAATGCTAGGATTCAGATTCCATAGTAGAACCTAGCTTACAAGTTTGCTTAGACAATTTACAGAAACTGCTGCTCCACCTATGGTGAAGAAAACAAACCACTAGTAAACTTGGAATCCTTTGTATCAGAAATTCAGTTTATAACACTTATATCCTTCAAGTATTGCAGGATATTAGTGTAGTGCAAACTAAAGTTTGGGTATATTTTAAATATTAAGAACCCTAACTTGGCCTTCCAATAATCTATTTGGATTGCTTGTGTACCTACCAACTTACTCACAGTATGCAATATCAGTCGAGTACAATCGTTAAGTACATAAGCTTAATTATCCGAGCTATTCTATTGAGGACATACTCTCACCACATTCTTGGCTAAAAATATTATATTCACAGGAGTTTTTGAATATGGTTCATCATCTTACTAAATTACCAAGATTTTTTTGCATTATAATGCCGGCTTGAGATAAGTATATCCTTTAGATATTTTAGAATCTTTTATACAAATATACACATCAGCAACACCCATATCTTTCATGTCAAACATTTGTCAACATTTTCTTAGTGCTTTAATCATTTTGATATCACTACCATGATGAAGCATGTCATCAACTTAAAAGACAAATGATGACTATCTTTGTTTGTATTCTGCACATAAACACATTTGTCATATTCGTTTATCTGGAAATCCATTTGAATCATTAACATTGTCAAATTTAGTCATGTTTAGGTGCTGTTTTAATCCATTACAAAGATTTGACAAGGCTGCAGACTTTGCTTTTCTTTGTAAGGAAAACTAAAACCCTTCAGGTGTCTTCCATATAAATTTTCTCATCCAAATCACCATTCAAAAATGCCGTCTTAACATTCTTTGATGTAATCTCAAGATTAATAATGGGCAAAGGCTACTGCATTCGGATAGACATTATCTGTGACTGGTGAATAGTATTCAAAGTAATTTAGGCCCTCTTTTTGCATACCCTTTAATCAAAGTATGTTTATTACTATCAATTGAACCATCTGCTTTTAATTTCTTCTTGAAAATATATTTCTAGCTGAAGTGGTTTACAACCAGGTGGCATCACTAATTTTCAAGTTGATTTTGCAAAGATAGACATTCAACTTCGCTCCCCTCCACTATTAATAGCTTTTTGCATAAAGATTGCTCAATACTAGACATGAGCATCTTTATAAGGTTTGAGGATATTTTCTAATAAATATGTCAAAACAATTGGCCCCATACGTTTTTGACATTCTAGGCCCTTTTTACTTTTCTAAGTTTAGCGTCAACTTTCTTTTGATCTTGGATTTAGATCACGAATTGTTTCAAAGTACTAGACTCTTGAGACGATTGTAAGGAAATACATGTTCAAAAAATGAGCATTCATTGATTCATAATAGTATTTTTCATAATATCAAGTATTCTAATTTATGTATCAGAAAATGATCTGCACTACTATTATGTGCATAATGATAAGACACAATCTACAGATTTTGGTCCAATCTTGATTCTTTTCGGTTCAGGGACTGCCACTTTAGCCAAACCTCCCACACTCTTAAGAATTTGCAGGAGGTTTTTACCTTTCATATTTTATAAGGATGTTTATCAATTTTTCTTACGGGGTATGTTATTAAGAATATAATTGGCCGATAGAATGGCTTCCCTCCACTAAGTTCTGAGGTAACCCAGAACTAACCAACATAGCATTCATCATGTTCTTTAACTTTCTATTATATCTTGATCGCAACTCCATTTTGCTGGGGAGAATAAGTGCAGAGTTTGCGTGTATAATACCATTGTTGAGCACAAAACTCACCAAATGATGACTCATATTAACCACCTATATCACTTATTAGCATCTTAATTTTCTTGCTAAGTTGATTTTCAACTTTATTTTTGGAAAGTATGAAGCATCCAGCTTCATCTTACTTCTCAACAAGTACACCTAACAAAATCTAAAATAATTCATCAATAAAAGTTATAATGTAATTTTTCCTCCCCTAGAATTGTATAAATTTAAAATCATATAAATCACTATGAAATAAATCTAAGAGGTCAGTACTCCTTTCAATAGTTGAAAAGATTTTTTCTCGTCCAATTTTGCTTACACAAATTTCAATTATGATCTTACGTTTATATCAAACTTAGGTAGACATCAAATTATAGTTTTCGCAAAGAATTATAATTCATATGTCCTATCTACCATGCCACAAATGAGAAGATTCAAGAAAGTAAAAAGAGAGAACCAACTTTTATTTCATTCAATTGGATACAATTGTATACATTCAATTAAAGAGCCCATCACTCATGTATCCCTTTCCTACATACAGTCACTCTTGGTAAGTACACATTTATCAGGATTCAAACACTAGCCTAATCCATTCTTGCTCAACAATGAGCCAGAAACTAGATTCTTCGAAGGATTGGAACATGCATCACATTGTGAGAGTGAGTTCCTTTCCAAATGTAATTTTTAGAATCAACTGGCCTTGGCCTACCACCTTGGAAGTTGAAGAGTTGCCCATGAAAGTTGTTCCCCATCATTCACCTTTTTGGTTATGATGAAAAAACACTTCTTATTAGAGCATATGTGGCGGAGTAGCTCCAGATCCACCCACCATTCTTTAGAAATTTCCACCAAATAGCTCTGACACAACCGCCGAGGGATTCCTGCAGGAGAGATGCAGCACGAAGATTCTCAACATCTATTTCAGTTACATGTGCATGGGACAAGCTTTTGCTCGAAATTCCAAATCCTTGGGATTTGCTACGACATTCATGGCCCTTATGCCAATCTTGTGACATTTGGTGGGTGGGGGGGGGGAGGGGGGTAGCACTTTCCCTTGAATTTCTTGTTTGAAACCTTTGAGATGGTACCGGCTCCCGAATGCTTTCGCTTCTGGTTCTTAGCCTTGTTCCACAAAATTGGCCTTCGATTCCATGGACTCTTCTAGTCTTTTTCTCAGAATTTTGGTTTGGTCTTTCTTCTATTCTCAACCTTACAATAAGTTCTCCAATTCTCTCTTTGTGTTTAGTTTTTAAATAATTTTTGAATTCCCTCCAATTAGGCGGGTAATTTCTCAATTATTGACAAACAACTTGGAATGATTCACATAAGTGACATCTTAGCATGATAAGTGCCACAAACTTAGAGTTCTTGAACTGACTGATCACAGTACGAGAATTGTACATATATAATCTAGAATTTGCCAATTAATAATTTCCTCATTCAAATATATCTTCTGTTTATACTCTTATCAAGAGATTCCCATAGTTTTTGGCGTGTATTGATAGGAGTTATATACGTTGTGTACAATGTATTATCTAATCCCTGAGGAATTATAATGCGGCACAGAAAATTTGGCATGCTTCCAGCATCAACAGGCCGCAATTAATTTGGCACATCCATCATCTTCTTTCTAGGGAATTGGAGTATTTAGGAGGAAAGGAACCTTAACCAAATTCAGAATATTCAAATTAGAAAAAAAGCTTTTGCCATTGCCATCCTTTAAAATCTGTTCTATGAACTTTTGATTTCTGTCATGATTGACCGGAACCGTTGTAGAATCGGTGGCATGATTTTAACAGGTTACTTCCAGAACCCCCACCCCATAACCGGGGGTTTTTTTCCCCAGAAAAACCAGTGTCATTAGAACCTTGCATTTATTCTGATAAAACAGAATTCAACCAAAAGAATTAAAAAAAAAAAAATTACATAGAAGAAAGTAGAAGAGATAATATGTTTACGATTGTTGGACAATCTTCTTGGCAATAGATAAAATTAAGCAAACTAAATCAGAAAATAATTTATTGAACACATTACAAAACGTCTTTTCTCAGAAAACAATTCAAAATTTGACTGAGGCCTGTATTCAATACAGTTGTCCTTATTAAGACAGATAAAATTGCTAGATTTCGATTCTATACCAGAATTGCGCTGCGGAGGATGTTTATAAGGCAAATTCGTGACTTTTCGGGACCTAAGCAAAAATAAAGGATTCTGGATAAACGAAAGGACGCAAACTATTCGGATAAATCCGAAAAAAGACCACAATATCTGGGACCAAAATATAAGTTACTGAAAAACTATATTTATTAAATATAAATAAATAAATTTTCAGTAAAATAAAAAATTTATATAGTCGACCCAAACCCACAACCCGCACCCAGCACAGCCCAGGCTCGACCCGATTCGGGCGCGGCGCACATGTGGGTTGTTTTTTAGTCTAGTCCATAGAGTGCATAGTCTGCGGCCCAAAGCCCATCCATAGCTCCCTCCTTAAAAAATTGGTGGTTATACCCTTGGGCCCAACCCAAAGAGTAAAATTTACTCCTTATATAAACACTTACTTTCATCTCCCTACCAAGTGGGACTACCAACTTTCACATTAAAATCATATCTATGAGCAAACTTGGAG
>CM018903.1:9395452-9397952 GCA_009663005.1 Actinidia chinensis
GGATGAGAAATAATATTTTCCTCTAATATTTTTCCTTTTCACCTTACTTTCTCTCTACTTTTTTTGTATATTTGGACTTGTGGAAGAAAAGAAAAGGCAAGGAAGAGACAGTCGTTAGGAGAAATTGGTTGTTTTCCTTTGTTTGTTTTGGCAAGGAAATGAAATAAGAATAAAAAAGAAAATAATTATTTTTTGGTTGGTTTTTTAGAGGAAAGAGGTAATAACACATAGATCACCTAAAATAAGAAATCATGAGGAGAGGAAAGGAACGGAAAGGAAAGGAAAAAAATAGCAATAATGTGAGGGAAATTAAAAATGAAAAGAAAAGCAACCAAGATTTTTCGTTACACACAAGTCAAAGGAGCGATCACGACGTTTTTGTTCTCAAAACAAATTTGTAGAGTTTGTTTCAGAATAAATTCTGTAAAACAGTTTTACAAAATATTATAAGATTCGTAAAATTGATTTAAAAATTGAACTAATTCTTTACATGAATTGTGTTCAAATCCCTGACACAACCCCACATTGAATCATGAATGTCCTGTCTTTCTTTTTTAAAGGTACAAAACACCAGGCCTTAGACTGAGGAGATACATTTCCTTCAACAGGGATTTGTGATGTGCACCTCATTGTTATCCGTAGCCTATTTCAGAATTTTTGAGTAGTGGAGTTGTTTAAATACGTGAGAGCTGAAATGAAAACACACAACATAATCGATTCTGGACAACATATGAAAACCTAATGGTTTTAACAAACTAAATGGAGTATTTTTATTTAATCTGGAAAAGGTTGCTAAGAGTTTTATTGTTCTTTCAGTTTGAATTCTAAGTATATGAAAAATAACATGAGGAAAATAACTCATTTTTGTTCTCTTCCGCAAACATGAGGAAGATTTGATAATAAAAACCAAGCCAATTTGATTATTATCATTTGTCACTATGAAAATTGTCACTCAAAAGACAAAAATAAATATAATAATTTAATTATAAAATTGTATGAACCAAAATATCACTCAAATTACGAATAAATAAATAAAGGTTCCATTGGTCTTATCACACATTAAAAAGTGCCTTTCTCTTTGCGACCTCTTTTTTTCTCACATATAAAATACTGCAATTACTTTTTTCTTTTTTTCACCTTTTTTTCTCCACATAAAAAAACATAAATTATTTTCTTTTCTTTTTACACCGCAAGAACTATCTTAAAAAACGTAAAAACACCACAGATTTTTATTTGTATTTTTAGGCACCCGCAAACGGAAGGCTGAAACAAGGTCACAAGCTTAGCTCTCTTCCCAAATTTGGTGTATTGATTGTCTACCGAGTTGCTTTATACAAATATTCACGACCATATAACTAGAAAAAAAAATGGAGAGATCAAGTTTTTATCTGCACATGAAGATAAGAAAAATGTAAAAATACAGTCCAAATAAATAAATTTAAATTATACCAAACACACAGATTAACATCAATACCCAAACTTATCACACCACCACCACTTTTCACAATCAACCTCTCTCTCGCTCTACATGGACAAAAGCCAAAGCCAACCAAATCCTAAAACCCCCCACCACTCCCACCACAACCACCTTCAACAACTAGCACCGCCGGACGGAGCGCGTCCACCGGAGAATGATTTCGAACCAGGATAAATAAGGGACGTTTGCTGGCGCTGGAACCGGTGCTGCTGAAACGGGTGAATCGCCGGGAGGCATGAGCCACTGACGTGCGTTTTGGCAGGACCAAAACTCTCACCTCCAGCTTCTGGCCCTCCTCGCAGTGGCCTTTGGCCCCAAATGAAGTAAAAGGCCCCTGAATGATCAAGAGAAATCGTTGTATTGCCATCGTGTAGTGATTTGATCGGGTGTTGATCTGCCTACAGACTTGTATCCTCCCCTGTCACTGTAATAACAGGAAATCCATTTTCGGGGTCGTTAATTCAACACTGTTAAGAGAGAGAATGCGGTGAAATTGAGTGTGAGGGTGAGGAAAGGAAAGTGAGAAAATGAGAACAGAAGGGAAATATGAGAAATGAAATGGATGGAGAATTGAGTGCAAGGGTTTAAAATTACGCTTAGCACCCCTGGGGTTTTACCAAAAACGCACTTTAGCTTTCCAGCTTTTTATTGTGATGATCAACCCCTCTGACTTAAGTAAGTTCAATGTCACACTTCTATTAGGTTGACAGACAACTGACGTTGAAAAAAACTAGGTGCACAAGAGCCCGATCATGTTTCGTAGGTTTTGTTGTGGTTGAATTTATATCAAAAATTGATTATGTAAAAATAAATTTTAAAATATATCACAATGAAACTTCTAAAAAATCAAAATTTTTTAGTATTTTATAATTATTTTTGACTCATAAGTAGAAAGCACAAACTGTGGCCCGACAAAAGGGTTTTGATAAACATTGTACCATGTTTTGGCCTCTTTACTTATTAAAGTACTAGTAATTGTCTACGTTCAATGCACTATGTAAAAAAAATCACATCATAAGCATA
>CM018903.1:9415452-9420452 GCA_009663005.1 Actinidia chinensis
TAGGTGCTTTGATTTTTATACTTGTTCCACACACACAAAAAAAAAATTGTACCATTGAGATCTCTAAATGCACCGATCTTATTATTAATTTGTAGAGCTTTGCCAGTACATGGGGACTCATTAACTAGATGTAGGTTACGTTTCCTACGTCAACATAAGTACTGCCCGCACACAATTTAGTGAAATGGATGCTGCTTAGTTTTCTTGTTACTGCGTCAGTCTTGCGTAGTCTGCTTTATTTTGTTAATAAAAAAAATTTGATCCTATTGCAGTTTCCTAGTTGTGCTAGTAGTAGGTTCGTTTATGCATTTGCGTAGTGGTCGTTTCATTTCTACATCTAAGTCTCCCTTTACCATGGACCCACACATAGAGACCCTAGATCAAATATAGAGACTTAAGAACTATGCGTCGAACCGTTAACAGCTTCATGTGCACAACTTCAGAGGGATCGCTACCAAGCTGGTGTGTGGTAATGGGGCGAGTCCAGCCAAACCTAATAAACCCGTGTATAAAGAAACCTCCAACATTACCCATCGCAATGTCTAGGGATCCTATCATCAAGTTGAGCTCCCACCTTTGATGGCTGCCTTGTGATCCCAAAACTTTCACCGATTGGTTCATGAGATGGACACCAATTCTTGAGTGGTACCATTTGTTCGATGATAGGAAAGTTCAGTTTGCAAAAATGAAGCTAATCGGCAAGCCAAACTTTTTTTTTGGTAGAGTAATGGCAACGACAACAACCTCCCGTAATGATTGGTTGCGATGAAAGAAATCTTGAAAGACAAATAATCTCCCTCAGTCCTATCAAGGTGAGATGTGGACAAGCTGGAACAATCTCGTCAAGGATCCAAACCAGCTACCGAATATGTTGCGCAATTTGAGAAATCTCTTATGCGTTGCAACATCAGAGAGGAAAGAGGATGACAAGAATGGACCCTAAGTCGTTTTTTCGACAGGTCTAAAGGAAGATTAGAAAAAACACTTGTTCTACGGAGTTGACACTCTGACAAGAATACACCTTTGTTCAAAATTATTGAGATGGTCAGACAAACTAGCTTTTTGGACGTCGTTTTGAGAGTCAAAACACACCCAGGCTCATGCTACCTTACCACCGTTAGGACCAGTACCCACTACTGCACCTTTTCAGAGACGGTAAAGAACACGGGAAGTTTGGCTGAATCTCCAGGGATGAAATCCACGTTTCAATGCCTAATAAATGCTAGGTTTTGGTCACAAAGCCCGCAATTGTTGGCAACCGAACTCTCTTTGTCAAACTCAAAGGTCAGAAACTTGAAGGGGGTGATATGAAGAGCCCAACTTTATGAGCCCGACTGTAAAATCCGTCTGGTCTGACGAGGATTGTGAGGGAGGAGATGTACATTAGGCGTTCTGTAGGTGTCTTTGGACACAGGTACGAAGACAAGATTGGAGGCGTAATGCGATCTTTTACTGTACATCCAAATGTGGAGAAAGGATTGCAAAGTCATTATAGATAGCGGGAGTTGTATCAATACCGTTCATCATCCTTGTCTCCCGCCTGGGTTAAAGCAGTTTCTCATCCAAGTCCGTACCATGTCTCTTGGGTTGAACACGTCAATTTCCATAAAGACAAAGATGTCTTGTCCCCAATTCAGATCCTTCCTATAGTGACAAAAATTGGTGCGATGTGGTCCCTATGAGTTGAACATATAATTTGGGTCGACATGGCTCTTTGACAGGGAGGTCCCTATTTAAGACGCTCAAATGTCGTATCTTTCTTTGAGAACAAGCGAAAAAGCTAAACCCGTTTCAACCAAAGCCTGCCTCAAAAAACAAAAGAAGAGGAAAATCCAACAATAGTAGAGGCTTGAACACTTCAGATCCGAAAGAGTTGAAAGAGAAAATCAACGATCAATCCATTTTATTTGCAGTAGTGGCACATGAGACTTCCACAGAGAGTCAAGAGACGCCTCCTAAGGAAGTCATTCAATCTGCAAGAATTCCATGAGGTTTTTTTAGTAAATTTTCTTGAAATTTACTTGTCGATGCGTGAAATTCAACAAGCCATTATCTTGTTCCGGGGAGCTACCTTCCCCAATTTACCTCACTATGGATAACACCCTAGGAACATGCTGAGTTGCAGCGCAAGATTGGTGATCTCTTACACCAAAGGGTTCGGAGCGAGAGTACAAGTCCGTTATGTGATGTGACGTGCCCGAATTCTAACCCCTTAAGAAAGCGATTCTGGAGGCATGTGCATGGATAGTCGCGTATGAATAAAATCACTATCAAGTACGTTTTCTATCCCTAGAATTGATGATATGGTTGAAATGATGGTTGGAGCACTGATTTCTAAATTGATCTAAAAAGTGGATACCATCAAATTCGAATCCGCCGGGGGATGAATGGGAAAACTGCTCAAGACAAGGATGGGTTTGTACGAATGTGTTGTCATGCCATTCGGCCTTTCTAATGCTCAAGTATTTCATGCGAGTGATGGACTCAAGTACTCGGTCTTTCATGGGCAAATTCTTGGTAGTGTACTGTGATGACATCTCATTTATACTAAATCGAAGGAGCACACATTTGGACCACATGCTCAGGTTTGCTGCTACATTCCAAAAAGAAAACTTTATGCAAATCTAAAAAATGTTCATTTTTTTTTCACTGATAGTGTTGCTTTTAGGATTCGTTGTTTAATTCCAAGGGGCGTTTTGTGACCCTTCCAAAATCAGGCAATCGTCAAGTGGCCCGAGCCCAAGTCTCTTGGTGACGTTCGTTAGCTTTCATGGGTCGCCTACTTTTTAGTCATCGATTCATTCGAGGGTTCTAGCACCATCATGCTCCCATTACTGATTGCCTAAAGAAGGGAATTTCAATGGACAAATGCAGCGAATCAAAGTATTTGGGGAGATTAAAAGCAAATTACGGAGCATCCGTGTATGAGCCTCCCAGATTTTTCAAAGTTTTGAAGTAGAGTGTGATGACTTCTGGTATTGGTATAGGTGGGTATTGAGCAGAGCAACATCCGTTGCTTACTTTAGTGGAAAATTAAATGATGCGAAACAACGAATCCATATGCTTAAATATTATATGCGATTGTTCAAGCAGTGCGCTTGGAGACATATTTACTTCTGCATGATGAATTGTCTTTATTAGATCTGAAGCATTATGGTATCTCAACTTCTCAAAAGAGTTAAACTCTCGCCATGGTCGCTGGCTTGAGTTCCTCAAAGATTACACATTGGTGTTCAAAACATCGTTCTGGGGTTGAGAATAAACCACTAATGCCTTAGTCGTAGTGCTTCTCATTGCGCTTAGATGCCAAGGTTATGGATTTGAACGACTTAAAGAAAATTATGAGTTATGTCCAGATTTTCGCAACTATATTAGCCCTGAGTTCCAATCCTTCCATCTCCTGGATGATTATACCATTCGCGAAGGATTCTATTTCGCGCTACCAAGTATGTATCCCATGCCCACTTCGTTGAGAGCTGTTTCTTGTAGTATGGGAGATTCACGCTGTGGCCTTGGAGGAACATTTTGGACGGTTGATAAGACATCGAGGAGGTAGAGGGTTAAATTTTATTGGCCCATCTCAAACGAGAATGGTCCAAAATTGTGTCTCAAGGTCGCACAGTAAGTGGCCCAAACATCGTAAGCAAAACATGGTCTGATACCACACTTCCTGGCCAGATTGCCTTTGGCAAGATGTTAGCATGGATTTCGTATTATTGGGCCTCTCGTACATTTCGAAAATACAACTTCTATTTTGTTTTGTAGACCGTTTTTCTAAAATAGCCCATTTTATCCCATGCGCTAAGACTTCGGATGCTCTCAAGTTGTAAAACCTTTACTTAGTGAACATCTGTAAGTTGTATGGCCTTCCCAGTCCATCGTTTTTTCGGATAGGGATGTCGTTTCATGAGTACTTTTGGAAAAACCCTTTTGGCCAGCATGGTAGGCCAACAACTCAAATTCTCTACAGCCTACACCCGAAACGACAGCCAAACTGAGGTCGTCAATCGAAATCTTGGATCTCTTCAGAGTACTTAGTTGGTGTGATAGCAATAGGAATTGGATTTCTATTCTTCCTTAGCCTCAGTTTGCTTATCATAGTTCTGTCAATAGGTCTATTGTAGGATCCTTTTGAAGTTGTTCAACGGGTTTAAACCTAGGCAAAACCAGTAGATCATGTTGCCTTAAGTCGCCACACACAGAGTGTCAGAGTCAGCCGAAGTCTTTGCTAAACACATCCGAGAATTGCATGATGAGGACAGAAAGTATTAATGATAGTAATTTCATATAAATTCAAGCTGATTCACGCGACGTCATTCAGGAGTTCCAAGTAGGAGATATGTATGATTCGTTTATTCGCCCGCAGCGGTATCTTCTGGTATGCAGGAAATTATGTGCTCGTAGTGCTGGACCATATCAAAGTTGAAAACGGATTGGGCCTCATGCATATGTTATTGACCTTCCCCAGATTCTGATATAAGCTCTATTTTATATTGAAAATTGGTTGCTTTTAAAGGTCATTTTGATATTCCTACCGATCCATTTTTTGAGCCATACCCATGAGCTACATTGATTCACCCTAACTACCTCGATTTTATACCAGCCCACCATGACTATTTCCCTATAGACACCTAAAGGAAATATTGATGCTATTTTAGATGAGCAAATATTTCTACATGGGATGTGGTGTCAGAGCTTTTTGGTTCGTTTGGAGCGGCCGACCTGATTCTGACACACAGGGATTACTAGTGATGATTTGCCAAGCAGATGACGAGACTCATTCGAGTATTATCAGAGTCGTCCACGCTTCACACTCGACGAAGGTGAGTTTTCGTCACCCTGGAGAGTGGTTGGGGACACAGGATATCCAGGACCTCTATTACCCGTTGTTTATAGCCGCAGAGATCCAAAGAAAGCGTTACCCAGTTTCATTATGGCTAAATAGTGAGAGGGCTCCTGGACCTGATGCATGCCCAGTGCGGTAATTTATTTATTAGACT
>CM018903.1:9425898-9465898 GCA_009663005.1 Actinidia chinensis
TCACTGGAGCCTCACAGACACCACTCGTCCACTAGGGGAAAACCTAGGGTTAAAGGCTTGTGCATACGCTAATGCATTCGGGACTCTACAAAGAAGAGATTATCTTTTGATTTTTATTTAATTGAAGAGACTAGCAAAAGTTATAGTTGGGTGTGTGATTGGACAGCATAATGGTAGTCAAGCGCCCGCCGTTTGTATTAAACCGACGTAAGTTGGCCCTAGATTAATTTAATACGGCTTTTCTTTTTATTATAGTTCGTACTTAAGTGTGTCTGAGTTCATTGTAGGTTAATGTGAGAAAAGGTAAAAGTGGGCAAAATATAATGAGCGTTCGAACGCCCAATTGAAGGAAGAATAAGAGAAAAACAAGAGTTCGACCGCTGCTTGTGAAGAAATCTAGAGCTTTGTTGCCTTAACTTTCGAACGAGCTCCGCCAAGAAGAATTGGGCGTCCGAACGCCCAGAAGAAAATGCGAAAAAAGAACGTTCAACTCCCTTGCTTACAATTCGAAAAGTGCGAGACTGAAAGTGAGATTTTGCCTAAGAGTTCGAACGCGCAACTAAAGAAGGAATTGGGAGTTCGAACGCTAAGAGGAAAAGTTCAGAAATGTGAAGACCCGTTCGAACGTCCAGAAATCAAAACGACCAAGAGTTCGAACGCTAGTAAGAATACAGTATCGGTATTTTGGCCATAGCTTTTTACTCCGATATCCGATTGTTGAACACTTGAATTTTAAGCGTTGGAAAGAATTTTAAAAGCTACACAATTTTGTATCTAATAGGAATGGCTTATTCGATCCAAAAAGTTGGTCAAAAAGAGAAAAACCTACGTACATAAAAAAAATTGTGTTTTGCAGTTTACTCATCTATTAGGATTCTAATTTGTATTGCCCTATAAATACTTCTTATCTCTTTGACGAAAAAAGATGCTTTAGATAGGGTTTCTTTCATCCTTTAATTTAGGTTTCATCTTATTCTTAGATTTTTTTTATTTTGTAAAAAAAATTTAATTAGTTATCAATTCAAGTCAATTTTTCATTACCGTAAATTTTTAATTTTATTTACATGCTTTGCTTTCTTAGCCATGCTTGGCTAGTTTTCTCAACTTGTAATTGATTAGGAAGGTTGATGGGGATCAATGATGAACAATGGAGGGTATTTTAATATCACCGATTATTTTCTTGATTTTTCTCCTTATTCTCTTTTTTTGTTTCAGATACTTTCGAAAAAACTGGGAGCCGTCCTATTATTATGTTTCGATAAACATTCTTGTTATTCAGATCGATGATACACTACATGATTAAAAACAATCAGATTATTTACTTCGAAAAATTGGGAGTCCATTATGTTCGAAAACATCTTGTGATACCGAATCGATGATGCCACGGTTTGATTATAAACAATCAGATTATTCTAAGTAACGTTGATATATGAATTGCCTTGGCTCAGTATATCCGCTGCTTGTAACGTTGATGCGTGAGTTGGGTTTATATATATTTGACACGAATGAAGATTGATTGAAAGAACAATTTGTTTTTAAGCTACTCTTCCGATTCTGGAGACCTACGATGTGTCGAAGATTGAGTTATAGGAAGCCTCCATTGGGATTCCGAAGAAACCTAATTGATTGAATCAATTGATTTCGACGTGTTTTTAATTAAGTGAAATTAATTTTTTTATTGCTTTCTTAATTTAGATTTACTTTAAAGTCAATCAAATCCACAAAGAAAGAATTTTTATTTTTCCTTTTTTAGATTCAATTCAATAACTTCTAGTTTATCCGAGTTAGTATAGGTGAGCTTGAGGGCTACATCTTATTTTAGCTAGGTCCTTAGAGAGAACGATACTGGATTATCGGTTTATACTACTTCGGCGCCTGTACACTTGTCTGGTAAAGATTCACTTTTGGGAGCGAATCAGCAGGATCTAACCTCAATGCCCTTCCCAGAAATGATGTGGCCAAGAACTATACCCTGTGTCACCATGAATTAACATTCCTCCCAATTTAAAATACAAGATTGCTCTTCTCACATCTCTAGCACAACCCAGATTTTTCGAGACATTGGGCTCCATAGAGTGTCCCTCATACACTGAAAAATCATCATAAAAGACCCTCCAAAATTCGCTCCACCCATAAATCCTAAAAAATAGTAATCATACATCTCTGAAAAGTGGTGTTGACATTGCATAACCAAATAGCATGCGCTGTATATGCAATGTCCTCAAATGGGCTCAAGCGGTGACATTCGGTTTTTCGTGTCGTTCCATGGCTATCTCCAATATGTGGGTTTAATAGCGCTGAGTAACATCGTAACAAAAGCAATAATAAGCCTACCCGTCCTACCCATCCTCTGAGACTTGGTCGGGAAGGGAATGTGGAAATGTCTATTGGTGGGATCACAACACATTAGCGCCGTAGTCAATGCTGCATCCGCACCCAGTTTGAATTCCTGGTGTAGGTATCAATTCAGTATATTACTCATTTCTTGACTATCCGTTTTTTTTACCCCAGACTTTTTAGGGAAACACTTGGGTGTGACTCACCCATTTGGATCGGGAATTGGGTTATTTAACATACCTGCTCCAGTAGCTTTTTCACTTCACCCCTAACAACTTCCTTCATTGTTGGGTTAACGCCGTTGTATTTAGGTGTGGCACCGACTTAACGTACCTTCCTCAAATAAATGCGATGAGTACAACAAGGGGGTGCTAATGCCAATGTAAAATTGGCGAGTGTCCAACTTATTGCCTTACGTGCTTCTGAGTCACTTCCCAACAAAATTCCTCATCCTGAGCTTCAGTTAAATTGATGATATATGACGACTACTGTAAGTACAAGATGTTACCTTCACCCAAAAAAAACATATTTAAGAGTCGAATGGTAACGGCTTTTCTTTCGGGCAGTGGCTCCTCAGTTCTGATGGTTGGAAAGCTTAATAGGATTAGGGTTAAAGGCAAAAGTCTGGGGTCCATTGACCTGCACCATATCATTACATGGATAAACCTCTAGACCTGTTACCCCTCATTTACAAATTCCTCCAACTTTTCTCACCTTCCATAAGTCACGACCCTCCCAAATTCAAACATTCTAGCTAATGGGTCTTTCTTAGCACGTGCCTCTCAAAGTGCTCTTGCACTATGGGTGTGCGATAAATTTACTCGCGATATCCCCTAAAATCCCCCGGTTGTTTTTCCCTGCATTAACATGTTAAGTTCAACAGCCCCCCCATATTTTTCAAATGACATTTCAAAGACCCCCTCAGCAACACATGGATGATGGCATCGCATGTGGGTAGAAAAGGTCGACCCAAAATGATAGGAATAGATTTGGGCTGGGGGTCTACAACCAGGTTGAGTATCTAAAACACAAAATCCTCTGGTAGTAAACTTATTACTTTTAACTAGACGCCCTCACACCCCTTGGGGCTTTGATAGAGCGATCTCTAGTTGGAGTGTGATCCTAGTAGGCTTCAGCTCACCTATCCTAATTTCCCTACACGAGTATGGCAATAAATTCACCTCGATTCGAAATCCAAGTCATCACTCTATCCTATGGTCTCTATAAGCATGGTCACGGTAGGACACCTTGGATCTTTATACTTTGGTTGGGGTCTTGATCTTTCGCACTACGGAATGGGACATCCTTAGCAAGAAAGGCATTCCTCTCACATTAACCTCCTCTTAATTGTGCATAATTCTTAAGAATTTTTAGTAATAAGAGGCCTTACTTTTTGGCTTCCCAAGAGAGGTGATTTATTTCATGACTTATGTTTAAAGTCTCATAAATCTCAGAACTCAAATTGTGATATTTGGTGTTGGCTAAGCAGGATGGGGGAATGGGGCATGGACAAAATCCCACGTTCCTCCCTTAAGACTTCCTCACTCGTCTTAGGTCACTGAGCCCGTCTCTATTCTTTCCTCATCATCATTCTTGTTCTCCTCCTCTCTCGACACTACCTCCCTCTCTTTCACCAGTCTCTTTTATCCCTCGCTCAACCGTTGTGCCCTCAACTAGCTTTAGATGCCTCTCCCCTACCCTTAGGAATCAATTGAGAATAGTCCTTGTCAATAGTTCTTACCACTTCTTAAACAGTGATGGCTTGACTTGCTCATGGCCAGAATGATGGTTGGTGTCGAGATCTCATGGAATGCCATGCCTAGATAGGTTTGGGTGATGGTTGTGGCAGGTGTACTTACCCTCTCAGTAAGGGTCAACGGCTTGTGTGAGAAGAGTCAATTGACTCTTAATATCATCCAACGTCTTATCAACCCGTGATTTACCCCTCATCGGGTTGAATGACTTGTTACAGGGTATCCTCCAACGACCTTGTATGTGGGGGGTTGATATGTGTTGGATTGAGCTTGAGGTGGCGGTTGAAATGGCTTTGTGGTAGCCGTACGAGTAAATGTGTAACTGGTGAGGCTGATAATTTTGTGATTGTGAATGGGGATAGGTACTTTGATAAGATTACGGGTTGTGTTGAAACCCTCCTTGAGTATGTGCTTGGGGTAAATTATAGAAGGTCCCCTTCATTGCTCCACCTCCAGAAATTGGTGGAATGATCTTTTCCACCCCGGGTTATGGGTAGTGGAGTATGGTTTGCATTGTCGTCCTTGGCAGTAGTGACCAATCAATGGAACTTGGCCATGCAATGCCTCCTTAATACCCCCCCCCCTTTTAAGAAAAAAAATGCTGGGCGATATGGTGTCCCGTGCTCTTTGGTTTCACCACGCAGCAAACTCACTTCTTAAGCTTCTTCACTCCCACTACATAAACCTTTGTAAACTCTAGGGTCGTGTCTAAATTTCTTGCCATGGTGGCAAGCCTACATTCACATCGTCAACCTCTTTAATTGGTATTTTCCCTTGTTGATTAGCCTACCTTCATGATCTGGGTTCTTTAATGGATGCCCAATCTCGAGTCAAATTTGCAAGGTATCAAAATATGAATAGCTTCGTGAGGTTGTTATCCTGAAAGTTCTCGCGCCATGGTCTCAACAAATTGTTTTAGTTGGGGCATAAGAGAGGCGTATAAATATTGATTACGTGTCATTCTGGCAAAGCCATGGTAGGCAAAGAGTTATAAGCTCCTTTAAACGCCCTAACATGAAAGAAGTGTTCCCCCACAGGGGGAGAAAATTGTGAGATTTGCCGTCTAAATGCCTTGGCTGTCTATCTATTTGGTCAACAAAAGATTTTCAAAAGTTCTCCTTGAAGAGTTTTGCCAAAGTGGCAAACTAAAAAGTGTCTCAAAGAATTAAACCGATTCTTAGCATCATCTTTTTAATAAAACAAAAGGAAAAAGTTTGAGAAAAAATTATCCTTTGGACAAAATTGTCCACCACTAGACATGTAGCTTCATTTTCAAAAGATCCTTATAAAGGCATAAGGGCGCTTTCTTGAATCTCCCTCTGAATTTGGTGAGGTGAAGCATTTGCATCATGTCTCGTCGTCGCGTATATTCATAGTGTCGTAGTGGTGAGTGGAAACCAACGAATAATGCTGAACTTAGGTGCTTGACGTGACGGGTTCATGTAATCTACTCTTGTTCGTGAATTGGAGAGCTCCAATGTCATCACTCTGGATGTCCTGCCTCCATATTATCACCCCCTAATGCCATGTGGCCGAATTTGGGGATATTTTTGGCGGCACTCCACCCATTGGTGAGGGTTTTAGGCAACACATTTGGATTTTTGTAGGCAAAGTTGGCGTGGCGCAAATTGAGAACTCCTCCCTATCTATCATTTTGGTCTTCCATAGAAAAGTATCTAGTCGACACTAATCGAGATTCCGAGAGCTTTGTAACCCAGTGATGGTGGTTTCACTCATATAAAAGGCGTCTATTGTCCATCTGAGCCCAATAAGGACACATATGTCTATGCGCCTAGTATGCCTAAATCCTAGTCAACACATCATACACAAGATTTTTTTTTTTAAAAAATATTTATTTGACTGGTCAAAATTCAATAGTCAAAATTCGGTGGTCAACAGTGCCACAAAAGTATTTTATTATTATTACTTATTAAGTTATATATTGTTTTTAAAAAAGTTTTTTTATTTTTATTTGGGCGTCGTGTTCCTTCAACTCCCCGGCAATGGACGCAAACTTGATCGCCTCGCCAACGTGCACTTGAGATAAGACTCCAAGAGAAGGCCGACGATGTAGTATAACTCTGTAGTCGAGTTCGATTCCACAGGGATTGTTGTGAGTAGGACATGAAAGGTGAAAATAATTTCCCTCTAATCTACTCACAAACGATGAACCATATTTTAATAAAATAAAAGTCTGATTATTTTGGAATTTGTTCGAGTGTGCTACACTATTTGACAAATTACAATATATAATTTGTGAGTACAAATTATTTATATTAATTGTGAAATTATCTCGGGTTGGTCGTTTCAACCGATATCGTGTCTTGAAATTCCAAAGGTGAGAATATTTTATAACTCAATCCTTCGACTTCGTCGTAGTCTCGATTCGGAAAGATTTAGCAATCCACCCTTATTCTTTAAAAACTTGTATTTTCTTAGATTAGACCTGCTGTTAGATTCAAAGATGAATACCATCGATTCACGCATACTTATACTAAGACTAGGCTTATGTCTTAGCGTTTCCGAACATAATTAATTACCAAGTTTTCAATAATTATGCAGAATTTGAAGATAAAGAAATGATAAAACATTGAATATGCAAACTTTGAAACCTAAAATCTCAGAAAATAACTAATCCTTTTACACCAAGACGCTTCAATCAATTTTCGCAATCAACCCAAGATTTAAGAATTTTAGCTACACCCTCATCTCCATTTATGAAAAATTTAAAATATTTAAATATAAATATAATAAAAATAAACTATATAAAACTGCACAATTTTATACTATGAATATATAACCAAATCTTAAAGAGAAGAGAGCAAACAATAAGTAAATACTTAAGCAACTAATAGAAATCATGCAGATGAATTAGAGTATATAACCACAAGGCAATGTAAACAAATTAAAAATAGAGACTTAACTAACAAAAAAAAAAAAAACAAAAAAAAAAAAAAAGAAAAAAAAAAAAAAAAAAAAAAAAAAAAAAAGAAAAAAAAAAAAAAAGAAAGAGAAAAAAATAATAAATCAAATTTAACCAGCCATTATACAAAATATAAGCAATAAATTAATCGTAAAACCGTCCGCGTGGCGATATAATGGTTCCACTAGTTGGTAAAGATAAGGTAGAAATTATCGATAAAACCTTCCGTCGTGGCGTAGAATCGTCACTATGGGGTAAAAATAAGCATAAAATATTAAGCTAATATATATTATAAAGTATAAAACTGTTCATGATGGCAAACATACTAATAACCTTTGAAAAATAAAACAATACTGAACTAAATCTATGAGGAGAGAGAGAGAGAAAGAGCTCTTCAAAATTTAAACTAAAACTTTAGTTCAAAATATATCTAAAAAATTTTTTTTCTCACCAAAAACAAACCACCCCTTAGAACTCCCCCTCATCCTCCTTTATAAGGAAAAATAAGGAGAAAGAAAGAGAGGGAGAGATTACACACGAGTCAAAAAAATATTCAAAGAAGGAATAGTATTTGTTGATTTTTTTTTGCAACTTTGTTGGATTTTCTTTGCCAACTTATTGATTTTCTCATGAGCTTGGAGAATAAATGGAAACGCATGTTCAGTAATTTGGTTACTGATCATTCCTGTCCGGTCGTTGGCTGATTTTTTTTATCTTTAATGCTCTTTTTGCTTTATTAGCTCATATAACCTAACAAAACACATACAAAAAATATAATCAAACCAAATATCTAACTAAAATAGAAAATTAATGATATCTAAGTCTAAAAAAGTGCGAATTAAAGATCTTAATTCACTTTTATGCGTGTAATCATATTACAATCCAATTTCATGTGATATTAATAGAAGGCGATAGGAATTGGATGTTATTCTCATTAAATTGAAATCTGGTATCAAAAGTATAGCCTAGATATTATAAATCATGCGCACAACATAAATTCTATAATTTCAAGTAAAATTTTCATCATGGTATATTTTGTGAGTAGCTTATGAGATTTAAGTGGTTATGTTGGTCAAGATTTTGGTTCCTTCATCTTTATATAGAAACAAAGGATGCTTGAAGATATGCTCCACCAATGGTGAGATGAGCAAGGGGAAAGGGCAGACTCCACCCCCAATCTGGGTAGGTTGTATGTGGTGGTGGTGGCTGTTTGTTTCTGGTGTAATTTGAAATCTGGATGGCAATCAATGAATTTGAGATGATGATTTGAAATCCAAACTGATTTTAAATTAGGTTCAGTTGCTTATCTAATGTCCCAGGAGGATTAAGTTTAGGAAGGGAAGTTCTTACAATGGATAAGTACCTGCCACCCCATACTCATAATCGTCCATGTACATTATTTAAAGGATTCTAGTTACTTCAACTTCTGTCATCATTATTCTCTTCCACCTTTTAATAGAAATCAATTTCAAGTGGGTTTGATTAAAAGAAAACTTCAATTCATAGTTTTTTTAGCCTGACCTTTATAAAAATCCATAACAAAGCATTCACCACAACTTGATTTAATCACGCTTTTGCAACTTGCCATATTAATTCGTTACTAACCCTACAATTTCGTAACTAACCATAATAATTTAAAATTAGTCACATTAATTTACAAGTTTTATTATAAAAATATATAACATGTACGTATAATATATATAAATTGACTATTATGTACCATTATTTTCTCCAGGTGTCATAATCTGATGTCTTTTCATTATGAAAATTATAAGTCATTCTTCCTTGGTGGTCTAATATTTAGAATTTATGTCCAATAGACAACTTGAAGACATAAATGATAGTTCACATCTTCTATTATCACTAGGTCTCCTCGTAAATATCATGGCAAAAGGCTGAATTTTTGGCCACTTATTTTTTGCCCGATGCAAAGTCAAGGTCTTCATTGTTATGTCACAAAAAAAAAAAAGAATCCGCTACTATCCGTTGGGTTCCTATTTTGAAAAGAATCGGTCCAATCCGGATCATGTACACCTTTATAGAAAAGTACAAATCTATAAAATAAAATAAAAAAAGAGGTTGGGGGCTAGGGTGGAATAAGAATATTACATATGGTAATTTTGTCCAAATTCGATGGGGGCCAGGCTAGCCCGGCTGAACAGGCCGTTTGAGAATGAGTATTACCTAACTTTTTACCTATTAGATGTAAGTACAAGGGAGGAGTGGAATATATGTTCAAGAATTGGGAATGAGTCACGTAAGGGCGGTTACCTCCAATCTAGAATATCCAATAGGGACCCGAAATAAGATTATTTTTCCACCTCCCTCCAAAACTCAATGGGGGTGGCCGGGCTGAATAAGCTATTTGAGAATGGGTATTACCTGATTTTCTACCCACTGGATGCGGGTATGGCGGAGGAGTGAAATACTCGTTCGGGAATAAGGTGGGTATGGGCCGGTTACCTCAAACTTGAATACCTAATTGGAACCTGAAATAAAACCAAAATAACTCGTATACCCAACCCTCCATTACCTAATCGAACCGAATACCAATGGAAACCTATTTCATTATTGATAAAATGTTACCCAATCGGAACCCTATTTGTACATATGGATAAAATGTGCCTAGCACTCATACAAAAGATAATAGCACTAAAATCAGGCATAATTGGATAGAGTATATAACTGAATCTACAAATACTGAATTTGTATAACGATTTTTGGAGAAATCTTTGATAAATACTGATCACCTTGGTTGGAGAACACCTATTATTCAATTGATAATTTATATATGTATCATTATGTAAGTTATGTGTTTTTTATGATAGCTAGTCATAACATTTCGTACCAAAGCATTATATACTTTCGTAACAGTTTAACATCATAATTTTTATAACTACCACAATATTTGAACTATCATAATAATTTATAATGAAACCACACACCTTTAACTAATCATAATAATTCGTAACTACACCACACATTTGCGTAACTATCACAACATTCGTAACTGACACATAATTCATATCCTAACACCACACTCTCTACTATCATAATTATTTTCTCCAAGTGTCATATTCTCTTGTCTTGAGTCATAAATGATAGTTCACATCTCTGCTATCACTAGGTCTCGTAAATGTCACCGGCAAAAGGCCTGATTTATGTTCACTTAATTTTTTGTCTCATAGAAAAAAAGAAGAAAAAAAAAGATGGGTCAAGGTCTTCTTTATTGAAACCTATAAAAATCAGTTTTAAGAAAATACCAAAAAATGCTTTCATTCTTAAAAATCATTTCCGCTAAGAAAAAGAGGAAATGATATATATAAAAAAAGAAGTGATTCGTAAATGCATTCTAAAATAATTTTCAAAAAACATATTGCAAAATTATTTGAAAATAATAACTAAACAAGGGGTCAAGTCTCCTCTAAATATTAATCTAATTTAATAATATATAACATACTGACACCAACTCATCATCAAAGTCTAGTGCCTTTTCACACTTATTAGGGAAGGGGAGGGGACCGATTTTTCGGGTCAAATTGCCATCCCTATCTATTAAGGTCACTACACCTATTCTACTGGACATCATGGGTCTACCTTTGGATTATTGCTATGATCTAAATCGTTCATCAATTCATATAAAACATCCGGTTTGGTCAGAAATGGACAATCACATAATTAGATTATATATGCTTAAAAAAGTGAATGCTATAATTTTAGAAACAAACAGTCCTATTTTATTTTAAGACAAATATCTACCCATCATGTATGCATCTATACTCGATCAAAATATTAATTTTTAAGAAAAAATCTATTCGAAGGGTCTAACAAAATATACTATTACATCACAAACATGGGCCTAGGGTAGGGTAACTAGTAACTCTCACAATACATAGGGGCGTGTACTCAAGGTTATAGCAGTATATATCCCCACTTCCTCCAAGTCAAGGTCATTCCCAACATAGGCGGCAAGATTGATGAAACCTTAACATTATTATGATTTTTTTATGTGATTATATTTTTAGGCCAAGGTCAAAAGAAAATTCAATCGGATCTCTACCAAATACAAGTTTTCTTTTCGGATTCATATCGTCATCCAATGTCCACTATGTTTTATTATTATTTTTTGCAAATATAATTTTAGAGATTTGAAAAAGCATCTTTTAATATTTTTCTAAAAAAAATGCATTCGTTTTTTGAAAAAAAGTTCAAAAATAAGTTTGAATTCCATCAACCAAACCAATTATTTAAAAACTATTCTTCAAATGTGATTTTGTTGAAAACAGACCCAAGCAGGGTAATTATTTCACCAATAAAGAGAAAAAAAATTAAAACTTTATGAAATTAATAACCTCTAAGGGATAATTTTGAATTTTTTTAATAATATTTGATGAAATTTGAAATTGGTGAATTTGAAATGCCCCCATTATTAAAAATCCAGGGTTAATGAATTAAGCCTAAAATTACTAATATACTCATAATAAGTAAATAGCAACACCTAACCACATACCATATTCCTTGTTAAATAAGTAAAAAGTTAAAAAACTAGGTAAAATTGAAAAAGGATATACGATATATATATATATATATACAAAAAAAGAAAAAAGAAAGGAAAAAAAGAAAAAAAAAGTAAAAAAGTAATAAAAAACGGGAAAAAAACATAATTTTTTTAATAATATTTCATGAAATTTGATAGGTAATATTGCACCAAATCAAAGGCGAAGGAAAAGAAGAAGAAGAGAGAAACTAAATTCAATGAATACAGTCTAAGGAAATAACCTTCTAAACATTTTAATAATATTGATGAAATGTTTGAAATAGTAAAACGATTGGAGAATTCAATCTTTCATAAAAAAATAGTTAGATGAATTTTGGGGCAAATATTTGTGGTTATTTGTTATGTTTTTACTGTGTTGAACATAGATTTACGATTTGTTGAAAAAGTCACAAGAAAGAATTAAAGGGTTCAATACAATAGGCTCATATTGTTAAGAAACTATTTTTAGGTATAGTATGAAACAATTAAAACCAGGAGGTCCTTTTTATGTGAGTTTACAAATTGCCCCACGGTGGCCTTAAAGGGACCTGAGGCTTTGCCTTGTGTTTTTATGTTTCTGTTGGTAGCTTGCCAACTTTCTATGGTCTTGGGTTTAGGTCGCAATATGTTGGCTAATGGGTTGGCCAACCTAGTTGAGATAGGTATCCGTAACAATGCTGTTGTTTCATCTAAATCCTTATATAGTCTTAGTTGCAACTTTTTCTAGAGGTTAATAATAATTTTCTTTTGCTGATAAAAAAAGAAAAGAAAAGGGAACCTGAAGGCCGATTGGCAATTTGAGAATCTCAGATGATAAGAGGAATTGATAAAACCAATCCTCAAGGAATGTTCATAGAACTACACTAGAAAACAAACTGTTCAATGGGCAAACATATGAGAGAGAGAATGCTGAGGTGTCACTCCTTTTTGCATTTTTGTGTTACAAACTTTAAAATGTCACATATTTTGTTGTATATAATTATTTTTAATAAAAATTATATGATTAAAATTTTCTCAATGAGACATATATGTTACTCCGTATGGCAACTAGAGGGGGGTGAATTGGTTTGGCAACTAATTTGCCTCATTAAAATTATCATAAATAACTTTTCCAAATTAATTACTTCCTTGAATTTTGAATACTTTCAATGGTAAACTACTCCAAGATATAAGCAAGTATATAATGTAATGCGAAGCTTAAAGGAGTTTTTAGGGATAAAGAGTGCAAACAAGAATTTATGTGGTTCCGGCCAATCTTTGCCTACGTCCACGCTCCAAATCTCCTTGGGATTCCACTATCTTCAAGCTTGCGGTGTTGAAAACCTTTACGATACTAGAGTACCTCTATCTTCAAGAGATTCCCTCTCGTGGAATACACACTACAAACCTCTAGTCTTCAATAGCAATCTCTCTTGAAATACAATATATCACCCAAGGTGATCTCTCTTAATGAATGGAGTAATGTTGATGCAATTAAAGCTCACCAACTCTAGAAGAAAAATCATACTGATAGCTCCCTCTAGAGTGATTTTTCTCTTTGATTTTGTTGATCTTTGTTAACAAATCTAAACTCACAATGAATGATCAAGAGTTGAAGTTTTTTCACAAGTGTAAAGATCAATTTAGGGCACTTCAATGTCCTGCTTAACAACCCCAAGTGTTGATTTTATAAGCTCAAAAGGCTGATTTTCGTGTTTTTTTTTTATAAGTTTTTTATTCTTTTTATTTTTTTTTTTTCTTTCTTTGCGATTTTTTTTTTTTTTTCTTTTTTTGTTATAACCGTTGCAGCGTAAATGGTTCAACTACCCGGTCGCTTTGACCTCGCCGTGGATCTGGCATTTGACGCGCAGATTTAAAGCTGGAACTTAGGAACGTCAACTTAGGTCGCCTAAGTTGAAACTTAGGTCGTCCTATTTTTGAACTTTAGGACATCCTAACTTTCTTGAGTCGTCCCCAAAGCTTTCTGTTCAAAGTTAGGTCTTCAGGCTCTTGACACTTAGTCATCCTATTGTGAACTTAGGACGTCTTAACTTTTTAGGTTGGCCCCAATCCTTCTGTTCAAAACTTAGGTCTTTCAGCCTTGAACTAGGTCGTTTCTAACTTTTTCGGTCGTCATCCAAACTTTCTGTCTCAACGTAGGATGTCAATCTTCGGACTTCTATTATGATATTTGCTGCAATTTTGATATTTTCTGTTCTTTCTACACAAACAACATCGTTTAATCATATCAATGGAATTGTAGACTTTATTTGAAAATCTCTATAAGTTCCATGAGTTTGTAACATTTTGGTTTTTTTTGACTTGTGAAACGTATGGATTAAAGTTTATTTAGTTGGGCGAGAACGTGTTTTAGTTGAACAAAGTTTCTTGCATCTTTGACTTGGGCTATCTCTTTAAAAATGATTTTCAAAGTATATTTGACATAGTTTAATATACATAGGTTCAATCATCAAAATAAATTAAGGCTTTATTGTAACCATCTCCCCCTTTTTGATGAATGACACAATCTTGATTTTGAACTTATTGTTATGCTTTATTTCAAAAACTCCCCTTTACCTATGGCTCCCCCTATCTTCAGCTTATCATTTTACTTAGTTTTCAATGATGAAATAGGTTCAAGTGTTTTCTAAGATAGATATCAATACTTTTGAAATTTAAACACATGGGATAGAGTATACCGAAATGGGATCGTCAAGGCTTTTCACTTTGTTCCTGCAATTGGCTTTATGATAGCCTTTAAGTTAGTTCAAGTAATTTGAAATTAACATTGCACAGCATATTATCACATCATCAATGTCATCCAAGTGTGATTCACATACCCAGACATGCATAAGGGAGATAAGACAGTTTTCAAAATAAAAAAAAAAAAAAAAAAAAAAAAAAAAAAAAAAAAAGCATAAAAGATATTTATCAGTTTCAGTATGTTTAAAAAAATATTTTCCAAAAAAATTAAGTTTTAGCATACACTCAAATGTCAAATAGATGTTAAATGCTAACTTCAAATGCCCAATAAGTTTTTTTTCTTTTCTTCTCCCCTTTGTGTCTTCATCAAAATGGGCAAGAGTTATTTTGAGCGGATTGAGCAGGGATTAATCTTTACAAGCGCATAACTGTTTCACACAGATTTTAATTTTTCTTAGGCATACTATTACATTTTTCGCAGATAAGGCACAATAGATTGATTTTTATTTATTCCTTAATCAGAATACATTATCTGCAGCTTTTTGATTATCTCATTTATCATATATCAAAAAATTCAAAAGGGTAACAATCAAGAAGAAAGTTTTTTGTTGGAGATTAAGCATGGAAAATACTTTCAGTCTCGACTATTCTTTTTCAATACGATTCAACTCATACTTATAAATTTATTTAGATCCAAAAATATCACATGGGTTAGACATTTCCAAGTTCATGAAAAATCTCTTTTCATCAACGGATTTTAGAAAATATCCGCCAATTGTCTTGTCGTATGAATATATTGAAGTTCAATATCCCCTTTTTGACGTGGATCTCCTTAAACAATAATGTCGATCTCAATGTGTTTTTGATCTTGAATGTTGTATGGATTCTTAGACAAATTTATAGCATTTTATATCACATTTGATTGAAATATGTCAAATATAAGCCATAGTCCTCCATTTTTGTTTCATCCAAAACACTTGAGCACAACCAACTTCTGGCATAATTGACATCGGAGAAATCATTTAATTCAACGCAACTCTCATAGAATAAAATTTCCTAAATGATGCGTTTTTTATAAGCTATCTAAACAATGCGTTTTTCATGGCAACTAGATACAATTTCCTGGACATGAGTGAAATCTACCACATAATGCATACACTAAATTATGAATATTTGGTCTACTTGCCGTTAATAGAGCAAGTGCCAATCATACACTCGATAGAGCTTTTCATCAACACTCTTTACCTTTTTTATTTTTTCCAAGTTTTATCGATGTTGTCCCATTTGAGTGCTAGCTGTTTTGGCTCCTATATGGCAAAATCGCTTTAGAACCTCCTTCTGTATTTTGCTTGATTTATAATGTCCATTCTCTTGATTGCAGGATTTTATCCAATGAAAATATTACGCTCGCCGACATGCTCATCTCAAATACACCTTCATACACTTACCAAATCTTTGGCACATACTCTCATTAGTAGCACCAATATAATATCATAACCTATTTGCACAATGAGTATATCATATAATTTTTGCTTTGCTAAATGGAATATATCTATTTTTCCCTCTTTAAACCATTATCATTTAAGAATTTTTTTAGCCTATCATATCATGGCTCTTGGGTGCTAGTTTTTAAGCCATAAAGTGCTTGAAGCTTTATACACATAGTTTTGGAAACTCATGATCTTCAAACCCGGGAGGTTTGTGCAACATACACTTCCTTCGTATGTGTCCCTTTAAGAATGCCTTTTAATATCCATTGATAAAGTTTTAAAATTCAATAGCAATGCAATGCAAGCACATCGAATTGCTTCCAATCAACTACGGGATAAATGATCATCAAATCAATTCCTTCCACTGACATATCATTGGGCAATAAGTCTACCGTTATTTCTAACAATCATTACAATTCTCTAACTTGTTTTCTAAACACCCATTTCGTACCTATTATAGATTGATCACTTGGTTAAGTACTAATGTCCATACCTTACTTCTTTCAATTGATTTAATTCTTCTTGCATTGCTATAGCAAATGTTCACGAATTCCGACCTTCATGAATTCTTAATGCTCTATTTGAGATAAACAAAAATTATAGCACATTTTTTTTGATAGGAGCGTCTAGTGGTTATCTCTTTGATGGACTCTCTAATGATAGGAATTGTTTGTATGGTTGTGACGAACTTCCAATCTCGAGAATTCTAGAGTTGTCACCCCATGCTCTTGTGATTTCTATTGATTTAAAACCACCCTCTAATTGAAATTCTTTCTCAAAAATTCCTTCTTGAGATTCTTCCTTTCCCTTGATCAATATCCAAGTCTCCAAATTTTTTCATCCCAATGTTACCCATGTTCATGCTCTTGCCTTTGTTATTAATCTCTAAAGTCACAAAGCCACCGGCTTTTGGGGGAGAGATACGAACATTTGATTTGTCTCGGTAATGTGCCGTGAGCATCCACTATCCCAGTACTATTTGGCTTTGAGACATACCCTACAAGGAGAGTTCCAACCAGTGGCATTGGTACTCAATTCTTGTTGGTCCTTGAATGGTAGGTTAAATTTCTTAGGAACCCAAATTGGTCTTAATCCCTTTTTGTGCCCATTTTCTACTTTACAATATTGATGTCTGTACAATTTTATTGTCAATTGTTTGAGCAAAGTGTGGTGTAGTGAGGGAGAAGTGTTTTAATAACAATATTTTATATAATATTTGTTTTTGCTTTAACGGAATGTATCCTAAAAATATTTATTGAAACAAATCCAAATTTTATTTCTTTCAACGGTTTTTACCCAAATTTATGTCACAAAATAGTGTACCTATCAAAGTAATACCCATAAGTTAATGCTCCCCCCTAAGTTGGTGTTTTCTATTTCAAGTGTGAGTGAATATGCTGTAAATCCATTAATCAAGCAATCACACATGACAACATAATGAAAGGTTTTTAATTAATTACCAAATAATATATCCTCTTTCCCCCTCACAACACCTAATAACCATATAATAAAATATCAATTAAGCAAAGTCATTAGGGTAAGAATCAACAATCTAGTATGAATCCATAAACACATAATATTAAATAGGACGGTTTAAAAAATTCCAAAAAGACACATGTACCATTTCTTTTTATGAAAGAAGATTTTTTAAAAATAATTATAATAAAATTTGTTCGTTCCCTTTGACAACGTCAACCACTAGTGATATTTAAAAATTTTCAATTAAGAATAGTCCACTAGTCAATATATAGCATATGAATCATCAATACTATATAGACCAAAGTATGTTCAAGAAGACAATTGAGGTGGGTAATATAAAAAGAATTTTGCATATAGTCCCACCCCCCCCCCCCCCCCCCCCCCCCCAAAACCCAAAAAAAAAAAAAAACCCCCCCCCCCCCCCCCCAAAAAAAAGACCCCCAGCCCCCCGGAGGAAAGCCCCTCAGTCTTAAACTCTTTCATTTTAGAGAGTTTTTGAATTATCAATAAGGATAATTTAGTAAAAAATAAAGACACAACTTCCTCTAGACATATATTTTTTCACACTATATAGAGACCAATTAAAATCAAGTGGAAATTGTCATGAATGATACAATCAATATAGATTATGACGAATAAGTACATCGAACCTTTCATACAATATAGGTTTAAGATTACATGTCCAAGTAAATCAATACAAATTCACATAATAACTTGTTCCATCAAAAAGTGCTATGCAAAGTAAAAATATTTTTATTTAAAATTTAATTTTAACATGAAAAAATAAGTAGATCACATATAATTCAATCAATTCATTTTATCCTAATTTGGTGCAATGAACTCTACTTATCATGAAGACAAAGCGTGATATATCTCAAGGAAAGCACTATATAATTCTCAAATAAGCTAACAATCAAAATAATACTATGACCAAAAGGTTTTTAAAGACGCATGGAGTCATACATCTAGTAAGCTCATTTAAGTTAGTAATGATGTATTCTAATAATGTCAAATATTAATACGGTGCAAGAATCATCATTTTTAATAACTATCCTGATAATAAGTAGTATTCTACAGTAGCATATCATACTAAAATTTTAAAGATAAAACGAGAGCATAGAGAGTGCAAAGAGGTGTGTAATGTTTTTTATCTCTGAATTTGAGATTTTGGCTTATAGATGAGAGAATATCTTCTGTAGAGTTCTTGTTGTCAGAATTTCCGGATCCCCTGTTCTGCGACAGTTTTGTCGGTGGCATATTACGGCATTATCCTATCTTTCTCTAAAAATTATCAAATTGAGTTCGTTTTTTGTGTATTAAAGAGACTCGTAGATCTTTCCATCCATTAGCTCCATCATTTGATTTCATTCTAGTAAAAGCAGTTTAACTTTAATTGACTATTTTTTCAATTTTCAATCATCTATTGAGTTGTCAGTTTAGTTTAATATTGATTAACCCTTCTACCTTTTATAGCAGTCATGATACGAATGTAACTTATGAGGAGTCTCAAACCGTCCGTTACGCGTCACTAACCCATGGCCCTTCCTAAGCTTTTAATTTTAAAATTACTATTTTTTCTTTCACAATTGTGAAGTATTGTGAACTAGTTGACTTAGAATTTCGGAAACAATTTATTTTATCACTATATGATATCTTTTTTTTTCTAAAAACAATTTTATTATAACTTGTATAATGTTATGAATATTTTTTTAAAAACATGTGTAGACTTAATTTTAAAGCACTGTTGTTTTCTTAAAGGATGTGAATTGAGGAAAGATAGACTTAATTCTTTCATTTTTGTTCATTTTACAATCAATTAACATGCCTTTAATCTTAGAACAACCTGTTGTATCAGGTTGAGTTTAACAAATGTATTGGTTTTTAGTCAAGGGTGTAAACTAGTCGATTAAATTTTTTCAATTATAAGTTTATCAATCTAGGCATGCACGCTCAACTTTTAAAACAAATGTCAAGACTAAATTATTTTATTCTATGTAAATTGATTGAACATCATGTTTTAAATTAATTCCAAGACAATTTCATGGTTACTAGATATAGTCTAGGAAAGCATGACCATGAATTTTCTACATAGGTTGGTGTAGAGATAAAGATAATTACATAATGCATGAATAACCTACATCAATATAGCAATTATTCATAAATCAATTATCACATGAAGCATGATGATAGATGCAACATCAGTCAGATGTATAAATATGCCAATTAAAATCTAATCATGATACACATAAGATGAATATGTGCAAAGCATTAAAAAATATGATTAGATTTAAAACATTATGCATCAATTATCTAATATCACATTAATAGTTATTCAAGATTAAGTACAAGGGTGTGTTAGAAATCATACCTCAACCTACCTATTTGGGACTTGACCAATTGATTTTTCCATTAAGATCGTTGTAGGTAAAAATGTTTGCGTTGAAGTGAAGGTGGGGGATGCACTCATTTGATTTTCTTCTTTCCTAAACGTGAAAGAGTGATTGCCAATATGCCTCCTTTTCTTATCGTCTTTTTGTAGGTAAATTTTTTCTTCCTCTTAGGATAGAACATGTGAAGTATTTCCCTTTCTTCAAGCTCTAGTGTTCTCATTTGGCTTGTACACTTGGAGTATTTCCTTGAAGTCTTTGTGTTTTCTTCTTTGATACTCTAACAATAAAATATGGAATTTCTTTTTCAGTAAACCCTTCATCCAATCTCCTCCCCTTTTTAGTGAGGCCTGTGTGTTAGTCTTTAAATCATTAACATGTATAATATTTTAGGCACCACACTTGTTTCACACTTTTTTATATTTTCTTCGTAAGGGCTGTGTGTGAAATATGTCCCATTCTTTCCACAAAAAACAGCAAAATGAGAGTAGTGGATTTCTCAATTTAATTTTTGCCAATCTCATTTTATCATTAGAAAATAACCCTTTTAATTTTTCTTAAAAAACTAGTGTCATCTTTAAAAAATATTTATATGATGCATTGTTTAAAATAGCATTTTTAATTTTCAAGCATTTATTTTCAATTTTAAATTAGTTGCATCTTTCAATTTTTTAATTCAATACAAGAAATGCAACTTGTTCTTTAAAGCACTATTTTTGATGCGATTTTTTTTGATTCAACAAATGATTCCTCAAATGCATCTAAACAATTCAATATGACATATGATCATTAACAATATTCTATCATAATATAAAGCTGAATGATCGTCATTTGAAAAAGAATAAGCATAGGATAACCTCATTATAATTTTCATTCTTTTCTTTGCATATATCATCTCATTAATGATAGATTCATCTAACCTTGTCATTTGATGAGCTTTAGATATCAATCCCCTTTCTTATACTCAACTCCATTTTCTCGATTCTTAATTAGAATCGACAAGATTTCAATCCCAGATCTTTGGAGAACTATCATTAGATTCATTATAATCTAATATGTAACATGCTCATACATTTTCGTTCATAAATATTTTCCTAATTTGTTCCAAATTTGATGACCGATGTACATGAATTAATCATTATTTAAATTAGAATCTAATCCACTATACAATATTTTGATAGCGGTGGCATTTAATAACTCTAATTGAATTATTTAAATCTAAACTATTAAGAATATATGTCACAACCTATATCATTGACTTGAATGAAACTCTCATTCTAGCCTTTCCAATAAGCATAATTTGTGCCTCAAATATTGGTGGACTAAAAATCGACTGACCCTCGTAAAAAATTTTCTAATGGGTTTTTCCATGGATCTACTCTAGCGGTTAAGTCCAGAAATTATAGCCCGCTTTGATACCAATTGTTCTTCCTTATGGCAACCGAGACGGGGGTGACATTGGTTTTAACTATTTGGCGCTATTAAAATTCTCAGAATACTTTTTCAATTGATTACTCCTTGATTTGAATACTTGCAATGGTAACTATGCAGAATATTAGCAAGTATATAATACAATGCGAAAACTTAAAGGATTTTCGGGAGTAAAGAGTGTCAAACAAGATTTATAAGTGGTTCGCCAATCTTTGCCTCGCCACTCTCCACAATCCTCCTTGGGATTCCCACTATCTTTCAAGCTGCGGTGCTTGAAAAACCTTTACAAAAGCACTAGAGTACCTCTAATCTTTCAAGAGATTCCCTTCTCTTGGAATACAACCACTAGAGAACCTCTAGTCTTCAAGAGCGATCTCTCTTGGAATATAATATCTCACCCCAAGGTGACTCCTTTAATGAATAGAGTAAATGTTGGTAAAAATCAAAGTTCACACCAACTCTAGAAGAAAAATAAATACAATGATAGCTCCTCTCTAGAGTGATTTTTCTCTCTTTTGATCTTTTGATCCTTTTACAAATCAAGCTCACCATATGATCAAGAGTTGAACATATTTTTTCACACGTCGTAAGTCAATTTATGGCACTTCAATGTATTCTTAACAACCCCCCAGGGTTGCATTTATAAACGCAAATGAGTTTACCGTTGCAATATTAAATGCCTCAATTACCCGGTCGCTTTTGACTCAACCGTTGGACCTACATTTGACGCACAGGATTTAAAACTGGACCTTGGACGTCAACTTAGGGTTCGTTCTATTTTGAACTTTCGGACGTCCTATTTTCTTAGGTCGTCCCCAAATCTTCTGTTCAAAGTTAAGGTCTTCACTCTTGAAACTTAAGTCGTCCGATTTGAACTTAGGACTCATAACTTTTCGGTCGTCCCCAAGTCCTTTCCTGTTCAAATTTAGGTTTTCAGCCTGAAACTTAAGTCTATCTAATTTGAACTTGGACGTCTAATTTTTAGGTGTCAGCTAAACTTTCGGTCCAAACTTAAATGTCAACTTAGGACTTATATCCCTCACTTGCACTTTAGCACGTCTCTCCAAACCTTCTGTCCAAACTTAGGATGTCCAACTTCAAACTTTGGATGTCAACTTCCGACTTCTTAACTTGTGATATTTGTTGCAGTTTTGAAATTTCTGTTCTTTATACCAAACAACAATCGTTAATCAGTCAAATTGAATTGTAGACTTGTTTGAATCCTCTATAAGTTCCATGAGTTATTGTAACATTTGTTTTTGACTTTGGAAACTTAGGATTAAAGGTTTTACTGAGTGCAGACGATATTTTAGCTGAACAAATATTTCATAATCTTTGACTTGGGCTATCTCTTTAAAAATGATTTTCAAAGTATATTTCAACATAGTTTAATATACATAGGTTCAATCATCAAATCAATTAAGCTTTAGTGCTAACAATATCAAATAAGATCCATATGATTATGAATTACAAGTTAGTAGTGATATAAAGATTAAGATCTTAAAATGAATCTTTAACTAAAAAGTTTTGTTAGCCCTTGGCGTCAATCCCGATTATGTTGCAAATATTTTATGATAACAAATTCTATCTTATTGCTCTAATGTATTTCATTCAGTTGATAGTTGCAAGAAATATTCAGCCACATATCTCAAGGAGCCAAAAATAATCGAAGATAAGATATTTGGACTGGCAAAGCAAAGAAGACTTCCAGCACTGAAGATCCAAAAAATGAGAACTTTCAGTAGGGTATTGTTGTAAAGCTCTGTATGGTTAAATTCTTGGGCTCTAAAATGACCTTTAAATTCCTTCATGCATTTTAAAAAATAAAAAAATGCATTAAAATTTAAAGTTCTTAAAAATGTGCTAGCAATAATTCTTATCTTTGAAAATTTAATTCAATTGTGAAAGATGGGCTAGTAATAATTTTTGATCTTTGAAAAATTGATTTCAAGTTTGAAAATTGGGCTAGAAACAATTTCTGACTTTGAAAATTTGATTCCAAATTTGAAAATATGCTAGCAACAATTTATGACTTTGAAAAATTTGTGATTCCAAATTTTAAAAATATGCTAGCAACAAATTCTGATTTGAAAATTTGATTCCAAGTTTGAAATTTGAATAGCAACAATTCTGACTTTGAACATGTGGTGGCAACTTTGAAAAATTGGTAAAAAGAATTTCTGACTTGAAAATGTGGTTGCAACTTGAAAAATTGGTAAAAAGAATTTCTGACTTTGAACATGTGTTGCAACTTTGAAATTTTGGATAGCAACAATTTTGACTTTGAAATGTGTTCAAATTTGAAAATTGGCTAGCAAATTTCAAAATCCTCCAAACGGATATTCGTGATAAGGCCTATAAATACATATCATTAGCTTTCATTTGGTAGGTAATCAAGTGAGAAAAACAAGCTTAGAAATCCAGGAGCATACGTCCTCTATTTTCTTTGAGCCTTTCGAGATTTGATCATTACAGAGTTCTAGTGAGAAGTATCATTGTAAAGCCTTCATTGGTATATACCTTCTCAAAAAGGAGAATTGTTATTGTGAGTTTGTGAGAAATCTCAATCTTATTCACAGTCGATTGTATCAAGGAGGTTGTGTGCCCCTTGAGGTTGGTTGGACCCTTGTGAGGTGAGAAGAGGTTTTTTCACCTTGTGAAGAAGAGTGGTGTGCTCTTGACGTGGTAAAAGTTTTAACTCCACTGTAAGGAGTTTGGTTTAGTGGATAAATCTCAAGTGGTTGTGCTGAGGGAGTGGAGTAGGAAGGAAGACCGAAACCACTTAAATCGCCCGAGTTTAGTTTGAATCTCTCCCTATCTCTTTATTATTGAGTTCATTTATATTCTTGCTTATATTGCTTTTTAAAATTGCTTTCTAAACTTCCTTAATTTGGTAACTTTTTAATAAAAGAAAGTTTGCCAACAACCTATTCACCCCCCCTCTCAGGGTTTAGTATCTGGGCGGCAACAATTGGTATCGAGCTAGTTGTCATGTACTGTTAATACAGGCAGATCATTCCATGGGAACTCTCGTTGTGACCTGTGTCATCGAAGAGCAAGACTCTCCGACCATGGGTGAGGCGCACCGGTGGAGACGGTGGTCGGCTAGTCTGGTAGGTGGTACCATTGATTGCGTGACATAAGTGGTGAGGACTCTTATGACCAGAATCAATTGTTATCAGAGCCTAACCTCATCATGTGGACTTAACATCAAAGAGGTACGAAATGGCAAACCACAAATGGAATGATTTTTGCCGACGGGCACTCCTAAAATAGGCCCTCCTTATTTAAGCGAATCATTATAAATATTGGAAGAATAGATGAGAATTTATATCAAGCCTTGGTTATGAGGCTTGGAAAATTATTAGGGATGGTCCCTATATTCCCACAAAAATAGTTGATAAAGCTAAAAATATAAAACTGAGGAAAGAATGGGATAATAAAGATGATTCAGCTTAATTCACGTAATGTCTAAAGCAATAAATATGTGATACGTGCTTTAGATGCAAATGAGTTTTTTAACCGAATTTCTCTTGCGAGTCAGCAAAAGAAAAGAAAAATAGGGATAAACTTGAAGTGACCTATGGAAGGCCACAAATCAAGCTAAAAAAAAAAAAGGAATCTTAAAATTAGTAGGTTAGTTCATGAATATGAATTATTTTGTATGAAAAAGTGAAGAACTATTTCTGAAATGTTTACTAGATTTTAATATTCTAAATTCATAAAAATCTTTGGCAAAATGTTATACTAAGTTGATGAAAAATGTGAGAAAAATTCTTAGTCCTGCCCAAAATTGGGATGCAAACAGTCACAGCTATTGAAGAGCTAAAGATCTCACAACGATTGAGTCTTGATGAACTTTTGGCGTCATTCTATGACCCATGAGATCATGTTAAAGGACGAGAAGAAGAAGCAAAGCCCAAAAGAAGTCTTGGACCACTCAACTCCTCTCTAAAGAAAGTGGGGAAGAAGAGAGGAGAGGAGACGATAAAGAATGGCACTTCTCACAAAACGATTCAAAAGGTCATGAGAAAGGAGAAAACATTCAATAAGAAGCATAATATGAAAGAGGCTCCTACGGAGAACCAAGACAAAAAGGATCCTCCAACTTGCTTCGAGTGCCACAAGCCTGGACACTATAAGTCAAGATTGTCCTCGCCGCAAGATAGGAAGAAAGAATTCAAAGAAAAGCCTTGAAGGTAACTTGGGATTGATTCAGAGGAAGCGAATCGAACAAGAGGAGAGCGAAAATGAGATGGCTAATTTTGCCTATTGGCAATAAGGAGATGAGGTATAAAGTCTTTTGGATACTGATGATGAATTCACATCTTGTGAAGAACTTCAAGATGCATGATGAGTTATATAAAAAATACTAAAAACTACATGCTAAATACAATACTCTTAAAAAGAAAGAAAATGAATTTTGAATGAGGATAGGTTATTTGGAAAAAATGAAATGAAATTTTACTCAAAAATAATAATATCGAAATCCAAGATCAAGTCTTCAATAATTTTAGAAGAGAAAATATTTAAACTAAAGAACCATTAAGATTTTACAACAAAACCTTAGAAAAATTGGTAATGGCAAAGAAAATTTAGATATGCTTACTTGGAAAACCAAAAGGTTGTGTATTCAACAAGGGAAGGTTGGGATATGCTCCTAAAAATAAACAAAAGTTTTATAAAAATTCTTTTGAAAAAAGAATCTTGCCTTAACTTCTCATTCAATACTTACAAGTTATATGGACAAGAAATGGAAATATTGTAGAAAGCTTATCCTATAAATAAACCTATCACAAGATAAATTATAATGGGAGGCAATTCTAAAATTGTTAACCATTGGATACTTATAAAGCTTGGTACCCAAACAAAATAATGTTACTTTAAAGCTGACCTTCACGGACCAAGAAACATTTGGGTACCAAAAGAGTTATTTGATTATTTTGTAGTAGGTATGCCTCAAGTCATATGGGAGCTAGAACAAATGGTTCATGGGACAGCGCTTTGCTCAAGACACTGACGGGAGACAAGTCCAAACTTTCATCTTCACCCAAGGATGGAGGATTTGTCACATTTGGTGATAACTCAAGAGGTAAAATTATTGGGGTTGGAAATTTATTGAAAATTGTATTCATCTTGCATTGAAAATGTTTTACTGTTTGATGGCCTAAACATAATCTAATAAGTATAAAGCCAATTATGTGATAAAAACTATAAGGTTATTTGATAAAAAATAAATGCCATATTACGCATGGCCTATTATGATAAAAATTATTTTTGCATCTAGACATGAAAATGTATACACCTTTGACTTTGATAGTTAGTTAGTCAGAGGGTTAAAGGTCTTGCCGTGATAAATGAAATACGCTGGTTATGGCATCGAAGATAGGACATGCTAGCATGGATTTACTTCATAATTTAAAACAAACAGGATTTAGTTAAAGGTTTACCTAAATCAAGTTTGTTAAAGATAAAAATTTGTGAGCAGTCAACTAGGGAAGAAACATTAAAAACATACTTCTTTTCAAAGAAGAGAAATATATTTCCACGTCTAGACCACTTCAACTATGCATATGCGATTTGTTTGGTCCTAGGAGGGTTGCAAGTCTGGTGGAAAAAGTTTGCGCATTTGTAATGTTGATGATTTTTCACGTTTCTACAGGGTATTTTCCTCACTCACAAAAAGGAAGCACACATTGCATTACACAAATTTGTAAAAAAGGCACACAAATGAATGAAATAGGTTGGAACTATCACTAAATTCGTAGGTGATAGAGGTAGAAGAATTTGATAATCAAGATATTAAAAATATTGCGATGATCACGGTTTCTCAAACAACTTCTTCACCTAGAGAACACCTCAACCAAAAGGAGTTGTTGAACGTTACAAATAGATCTCTTCAAGAAATGGCTAGAAACCATGTGAAATGAACATGATTTACCTAAGTATTTTTGGGCTGAAGCTGTAAATACAGGCTTGCATTATTAAATCGTGTAGTCATTAGATCAAAACTTGAAAAGACTCCTACGAGCTTGGGAAAGAAGGAACACACCAATATTGGTTATTTCAAAGATTTGGTGTCAAATGCTTTATTCTAAATGACAAAAGATTAATTTGCGTAATTTGATGCTTAAATATGCAGAAGGCTATTTCTTGCATATTCTACTAATAGCAAAGCGATAGGTATATAACACAAAAGAACTTTAACTATGAAGAGTCTATAAATGTTGCATTTGATGAAGTTGATCTTTCAAACTAAGACTTGTGATACGATGAGATATTATGTAACAGAAAAATAATGATAAAATATTAATTCAAAAGACAAATTCTCAGAAACTCTAATAAGAAGAAAGATGAAAAATGCATATAATCTTGAAACAGATCAACAATTTCTAAATCTTGCGGAGATTGTTAAAAATCACCCCAGCGATCAAATTCTAGGTTGACCCCTCAAAAAGGTGTAATCACACGGTTTCACTTAAAAATATGTGTTAAAACATGGCCTTTGGTTCAGAAATTGACACCTAAAAAATATTTGAAGAAGCTGACTGAAACTGATGAGTTTTGTTACATGGCATGTGGAAGAAAGAACTTAAAAACCAATTTGGAAAGGAATAATGTTTGGACATTAGTCCTAGACCACACATAATCAATTATTGCGAACAAAATGGATTGTACGTATAAAAAGGATGAAAATGGCATTATCATTAGAAATAAGCGAGATAGTAGCCCAAGGCTCAACAAGAAGAAGGTATGACATTGAAGAAACCTTTGCCCCGTTAGCTCGACTTGAAGCTATAAGAATGCTATTAGCTTTTGCTTCCTATATAAAGATTTTTAAATATTTCAAATGGATGTCAAAATGATTTTTCAAAATGGCTCATTTCTGAAGAAGTTTATGTTGAACAACCACCCGGTTTAAAATCACGGAATTTCCAAACCATGTTTTCAAATTGACCAAAGCCTTGTATGGCTTGAAACAAGCCCCAAGAGCGGATGAAAGACTAAGTGAATTTCTTTTGAGAAAAAGGTTTTACTACAAGAGGAAAAAAATTGACACTAACGTTGTTACCCAAAAATCAAAAATGATGATAATTATTGTGAAATATATGTGATGATATTATTTTGGATCAACAAATGAGAACATGTGTAGTGAATTTTCAAAAATTATGCAAAAAGAATTGAAATGCGCATGATGGGTGAACTAAATTTCTTCTTGGTCTTCAAAATTAAGCAAACAAAAATGAATCTTTAATCAACAATCAAATATATAAAAGATTTCTCAAGAAATTTGGATAGAAAATTCAAAAAAAAATCATGACCAAACCCCAATGAATTTAACAACCAAACTTGATAAGATGAAAATGGGAAAAATGTTGACATTAAACAATATAGAGGAATGATGGTAGTTTACTATATTAACGGCCAGTAGAGGCCAGCTATATCATGTTTAGTGTGTGCTTATGTGATAGATTTCAATCATGTCCAAAAGAATCACATTAATTTGCCGTTAAAAGAATTTTCGATTTTACTTGGCACCATAGATCTAGGGTTTATGGTATCTAAATTCCTGTCATTGGATTTAGTAAGTTATTAAGATGCAAGATTTTGCAGGGTGCAAAATTGATCGTAAATAAAAGTACAAGTGGTACGTGTCACTTTCAGGACACTCACTGTTTCTTGTTTAGTAAGAAACACAAGTCAGTTGCTCTCGTCCAGCTGACGACAGATATATTGCCAGCAGGCAGAGTTGTTTGCTTCAAGTTCTTATATGGAAGCAACCAACTTGAAGATTTTTTTAAATTAAAATTGATCAAATACCCATTGATGCAGATAATACGGAGTGCTATTAATATTTCTAAAAATCCTATTCTTCACTCACAACAAAACATATTGAAATTAGACATCACTTATTCGTGACATGTTCAAAAAGGACAGTAGGAATAGGAGTTTATAAGTACTGATTTAATGGGCTGCATCTTCACAAAACCACTTCAAGAGGACCGTTTCTGCACCAGTCGTCGAGATACTGGTATGTGTATAGACGTACAGGAGATTGCATAATACTTCAGTTATTCTTTACTTTATAAATAATTTAATTTCTGAAATAAAATACCTTGTTTAAGTTTCGGGCTGGAAATTGAAGACCTTTTTCTGCAAGAGACTCTCATGTTGCTCCCGAACTAAGGTTTGGGTGTTCTCTTCTAGTTCTGAACACTCTTTCTCATATCCTAGCATATGAATCTTTTTACAACGTTTCTTAAGTCTTTATTCTCTTGCTGGAGGCTCTATTCCTTCGTTGCCAACAAAAAAACGCAAAACTTGAGTCCTTAGCTCATTGAACTTCACCCCTCGAACTTGGCAGGACGTCACCATATTTGAAAACAGAAGGAAGAGCACACTGAATACCATGTAGCTGCCATAGAGTCATTAATGGCTTAAACATCAAGTTCTATCCGCCAATAACTTTTCATCTTGTGGAGTAATGATCACCTAGCTACTGATGCAGCAACTGCAACATCCAGCATCACAGAGGCCATTACTCATGAGAGGATCTTTTTGAGATAAGAAGATGAACACCGAATTTCTGGTTGCTACATTAGGCACATCATTGATCAAAAAAAAAAAATTAGTTGAGAAGAAGAAGCCATTTTTAAAAACTAAGGAACGAAACTGGAATTTTTCTTCAAGAACCGGAAGGAGAAAGAAGAAGAGAACTATTTTGGGATCTAGGAAAGAGATTTTTTCAGGGACAAAATATGGCTTCAAAGTCGTCCTCTGAGCACAGCCGCACTACCACTGACAAAAACTTTAAATTGCCGATTTTTATTTTTTATTTTTTTGGGTCAAGATCACTGCCGTGTCATCACATGCGTCACTCACCCACCTATATTCTTCTGTCAAAATCTCATCTATAAATCACTTGTCTTCTTCTACCAAGCCACATATTTCTGTTCTCAATGCTTTCAGACTATGATGAGAGCGAAATTTTTCTTCCAGTCAGCCTCATCTTCACTTCTTAAGAAGAAAGATGTAGCATCGCAACCTAATTCATACAGTCGTAATTCTAAAAGCAAGAAAGATGCAACATCACAACTTGAGTAACAAATAACAGAAGCAAGAACTATTCTTGATCATGTAATATAGAAAGCAAGATTATTCTTGATCCAGGCCTTTTAAGATGAAGTATCTTCTTTCTGCCATCATAGAGTCTTTTTTCCCATGGGGGGATAATAATCTTGACAGAAGAGAGAAAGCACAACTGATATGGGTGTCTAACTCATATCTTTTTTCTGATGGCTTGCATACACCTTCTTGGATTCAATATTCATATTAGCAAGCTTTCAATCATAATTATCGCTTAGATATCTTCATCATAAAAGGGAGGAGGGGAGCATCTTCGCAGGGAGCTTCTAATTATGACTTTGTGAGGTCAAAAAAAAGCGGGGGAGACATAAGGATATACAAAAAATTTTGTATTCCCATACAATGCGCTTAATAATAAAAATGATATTCTCAGTGATTTCTATGGTTTTTGATCAGCAGTAATAGGTATATACAAGTGCTAAAATTTTTATAATCATAATGTGTCATCATCAAAAAAGGGGGAGAGATTGGTAGACCTATGGCGTCAATCCGATATGTTGCAAAATTTTGATGATAAAAAGTCTATCTTATTGCTCTAATGTATTTAATTCAAGTATGATCAGTTGCCAAGAAATATTCAAGCAATATTCTCAAGGAGCAAAAATAACGAAGATATTTGTTTTCCTGACCACCAAAGCAAAGAAGACTTCAGCACTGAAGATCTCAAAAGAAGAAACTTTCATTAGGGTATTTTTGTAAGTCCTTGTATGGTTAAATTATGAGGCTCTAAAATGACCTTAATAGCCTTCAGGCATTTTAAACATACAAAAATGCATTATTAAAATTTAAAGTTCTTCTTAAAAATGTGCTAGGCAATAATTCCTTCTCTTTGAAAATTTAATTACAATTTTGAAAAAGGGGCTAGTAATAATTTTTGATTTTGAAAAAATTGTGATTTCAAAGTTGAATAAAAATTGGCCTGCAACAATTCTGACTTTGAAAATTTGATTCCAAATTTGAAAACTATGCTAGCAACAATTCTGACTTTGAAAAATTGATTCCAAATTTTAAAAATATGTAGCCAACAAATTCGGACTTGAAAATTGATTCCCAGTTTGAAAATTTTGAATGCAACAATTTCTGACTTTGAAAATGTAGAGTTGCCCAATTTGAAAATTGGTAAAAAAGAATGTCTGACTTTGAAAATGTGGTTGCCAACTTTGAAAAATTGGTAATTAAAACGAATATCTGACTTTGAAAATGTGTTTGCCACTTTTGAAATTTGGATAGCAACAATTCTGACTTGAAAATGTGATTCAAATTTGAAAATTGGCTAGCAAAAATTTCAAATTCCCTCCAACGGTTTTATATTCTGTGGCTAAGGCCATAAAACATCCTTAGCTTTCATTTGGTTAGGTAATCAAGTGAGCAAAACAAGCTTAGAACTCAGAGCATAATACCTTCTTTTTCTTTGAGCCTTTCGAGTTTTGATTCATACAAGAGTTCTAGTGAGATGGAGAGATATCATTGTAAACGCTTCTTTGTATATCCTTCTCAAAAAGGAGAATTGTTATTGTGAGAGAAAATCTCAAATCTTATTCAACAGTCGATTTATCAAGAGGGTTGGTGGGTGACCCTTGAGGGTTGCGTGTGACCCTTGTGAGGTGAGTGAGAAGAGGTTTTTTCACCTGTGAAGAGAGTGGTGTGATTTGACGGTAAAGGTTGAACTCCACCCGTAAGGAGTTTGGTTAGTGATGAAATCTCAAGTGGTGTGCTTGAGGAGATGGACGTAGGTCAGGAAGACCCGACCACTATAAATCGCCGAGTTTGAATTCTCTCCCTATCTCTGTATTAGTGAGTTATTTATATTCTTGCTTTATATTGATTTTTAAATTGTTCTAAAACTTTAATTTGCGTATAATTTTTTAATAAAAGAAAGTTTGCCAACAACCATTCACCCCCCCTCTAGGGTTGATTATCTGGGCAACAAGTTTAAATGTGAAAAAAAAGTATGATAAGAATATACATTTCAATTTTTAATATAAGAATTGTTAAATAATAACTCCAGTGATAAGTATATCACAATGATATACATTTCAAATCTAAGTTATGAATTATCAATTGATCACTCATTTAATAAATTTATTATAATGACAAACATTTTGAAAATCCTAATTTAGGATTTATTAATAACTAAACACAAAAACACTATATTTATTGGATTTATAAATTTATGGCCTAGAATAATCGATCTAGCGTTTGTGATAAATTTTTATTGAAATATTTTTAGAGTCGAACATTAATATAAGCAATGGTAATTTTATTTATGGAGTATCTCTCTAGTTTTACATTATTTTTTTTAATTTTTTTTTTTTTGGTCCAAATATTAAAATATCTCTCTCTCTCTCTCTCTCTCTCTCAACGAGTATATAATTTTAAAAAAAAATTGATTGAGAGTTGCAAGAAAAAGTGAATATAATGCAAACAACAATATTTAGTTGGTAGGGTCTAACTTAGGCCTCGTTTATGCCACTTTTTTGCTAATTTTTTTTGGGGTGTGTTTGGGATAAATTTATTTGGTAGAGTATGTGAAATATATAAAAGTTTTTTTAGAATGGTTTTTCTATCTCATTTTATCCATAAAAAAATATATTTTTTTTTTAATTTTTTACTTTACCCCACCCCCACGCGGGATTCTTTAGAGATAGAAGTGGAGGGGGGTGGGGGGTGGGCGAGGGGTGAGGTGTCCATCAGAAGGAGAGAGCAAGGGGAGGGATGTGGGGTCCAGATAGAAAGAGATAGGAGAGATTATTTTAGTGTGATTGTTGTGGAAATCTGTCGGTGTGTGGGGAATTAGTGATGTATGTGGGCATATAGTTTAGAAGTCCAAATGATCGATTAATTAGTGGATGAGTTCTTGACTAATATTAGTATAATTAACAGTTTCAACATGTAAGTAACCCAAGAATTAAATCACATAAAAACTAAATAAATACTTAATCCAAACACAACCTAAAACATAATGGAGTTTACTTAGGTTTTGAAGGTGAGTTTGTCCATTTCAGGTGTTAAACAAGAAAGAGAGAAAATTTAAATGAAAATGGTTGGAAACAACTTTAATGTCCTTTTCATTTCTAATTCACTTTGAAAATTATAAGTCTTCCTTTACTCAATCGCCAATCACCAATATCCTCATTAAATCGTTATAAATACATTTGAAATTAGCAAGGTGATCCTTAGACTGTGTTTGGGGTAACAAATTCGTATATTAAAACTACCTTTTTTATAACCTTAAGCCCTATATATAAGATTAAAACTAGCCACAATAAAAAAATTCAAAACTAGTCATAATAATTTCATAACTTTATTATAACCTATTTTTTGTAGTATTATCAATGAATATATATATATATTGATATTATAATATATATATATATCACACCAAATTGACTAGTGTAACTAAATTTTCTCCAAGTGTCATATCCTAATTCCTTTTCATTGGTAGAAAATATAAGTCACCTACTTAGTTGTTCTAACATTTAAAAATTTATGTACAATTGACAACTTGGGGCCAAAACATGAAAGTACGCATTCGCAATAAATACTATACACTTTTGTAACTAGCTAATACAACTAATTTTTCATAACTAGCCATAATAATTTATAAGTGTTTATAATAATTTATAACTAACACTACATAATTACGTAGCTAACCGCAATAATTCATAACTAGTCACAATTATTCGTATTTAACACCACACACTCTCGTAAGTAGCCACAATAATTTATAAAAAACACCAGTTGTTTCGTAACTTACCACATTAATTCGTTATTAATACCATATTTTTGTAACCAGACACAACAATTTATAACTAGCCAGAATAATTTCGTAACTTTTTATGTCATAAAAAGTAGAATCTTGTATATATAATAGAGTGACAAGATTAACAAACGTATCGACCAGAATTTTTTTTGATGTCATATTCTGTTGCCTTGTCATTATGAGATGAAAATATAAGTCATCCCTTTACTAGATGGTCCACATTTACCAAAATTTATTTTTGATTAAAATAACTTGGATTGAGGTACAAAAATAATATATACATTCGTGCACTATCACTACATTCTGTAAAATGTCACGGCTACAGGCTTATTTTTGGGCCACTTATTTTTTGCTGAATGCAAAGTCAAGGTTTCACTCCTTGTTGTGTTCATAAATAAAATATTAACAAAATAGGGTTAAAATATATTCCCACTATTGGTGTCTGTTTTTATTATTTTATAGTAATTAATGAAATACAATTGAAATTTTGATATGAAGCCCAAATAGAAACCAGTTAAGAAAATACCCAAAAGATTCATTTCTCAAAACCATTCTTTCTTTAAAAAAATGAATATGATTTAAAAAGGATGAGCATCGTAGTGTCGAAATTAAGTTTCCGAAAGTGTATTACAAAATTATAAATTTGGAAAGCCAATATCCAAACATGGGTAAGTCTCTCAAACTGCTACAAATTATAAAAATTTGAAGCAATAACCAAAACATGGTCAAGTCTCCTCAAAATGCTTATCTACGTAACGATATATAGATACATAGATAGTAATTATACAAGAACAATACAAAACTACTTATTATAATTCCGCTGCTGCCTTTCCTTGTTAGATACTTGGGCAATTTCCTATAATTTGAGTTTTTGATATAATGAATTTGGACACAGTCAATTGTATTCCATTATAGGACAAACGCGTGCTTCCAATGGCCACCATGGGCCTAGCTTTGGGTATCAATATAATCTAGACCGTTCTCTTGCTAAGCAGATAATTCATACAAAACCTCGGGTTGATCACCAATCGAAAACGATAGGATTGATATATATGCTTAAAAAAAGATGGCAAATATACTTTTAGAAATAGACAGTTTGATTATAATGTAAGATAAATATGTATCAATCTGTGGATATCTGATACTCGATCAATTATTATTTTTAAACACGAAAACATAGTCCAAAGGGGCCAACAAATATAATATTAGATCACAAACATGAAGGGGTCGTAGTTAATAACCCTCGCAGTATATACCCTCACTTCTCCAAGTCGAGGTCCTGCCCAAAACAATTGGCAAGATATAGGCAATATGAAATTTGTTGTGGCAATTTCTTACGTGATTATATCTATAGACCAAAGGTTGAAAAATTTTCTACTTCCTCTATCAAATATAATTCATTCCAATTTTGAATTGTTGTGTAATTGGGCCAACCCTAGGTTTAATTATTCTTTTTTAGCAAACATGATTTTTGAGGATTTTAAAATCATCGTTGAATTATTCTCTTAAAAATGCATTTGTTCTGTAAAAAACTCCCAGTGATGGTAGGGGTTTTCAAATCATCAACTAAATAAATTTTTTAAAAACTATTCTTTAGATGTGATTTTAAAAACTAAACCAAACATGTAATATTCCACCAAATCAAAGGCAAGAAAACTAACACCCTTGTTTTTGCGGAAGTAGATGGTCCTAGATTTGGCCTCTCCTGGATTTCTTTCCTCCCTCTTCTCTCTTTCCTCCATGGTTGGTAACCATTTTTTCTCCTTCCTGATTTCTCCGTCCATTTGGCTCCAAATCCATCCAACCGGAGATATGGGACGGACGGGGGTACCCCGTCCCGTAGTTCCGCTGTTCTCCGCATGTGGTGAAATACTGCCTTGCGCCTTTCTTACTCGTCCATGATTACCACTGTGCCCTTTTTCCGTTACATTTCCGGATTGGGTTATTTTTTTTGTTTTCGTTATGTATATTGAGTTGTATTTTTCGTGATTCGGTGTTGATTTCTTAGTTTGTTCGTGATTTTATTTCCTTACTTAGATTGGCTTGACTTGCGTGTCTTTTTTGATCTTTGTATATTGATCTTGATTTCGCGATTTTGGTGTGATTCGTTTTTTGTTCGTGATTTTATTTTTCCTTTCCCTACGAATATTGAGCTTTAATTTGTATGTCATTGTATATTCGATTTTGTAAATTTTGTTCGTTTGGTGTTCGATATTGGTGTGTTATTATGCTTTCGATGGTTTGAGACTGAGTTCGTAATATTTTGAATTGTTTGCGGTTATTAAGTTTCGTTTTTATTCTTTGCTAAATTGTTGTTGATTGTTTGAGTGATTTATTGATGAATATTAGTTGTGGGTTGAGTATTCCGAATTGGGATTTATATGAGGCTGTAATTTGACTCTTCTTCAATTATAACATTATTAATATAATGCATATCATGTTGAATTAATCAATCTCAATTTTTTACTTTTTTTTATTTGTTATATTTTGAGCTAATTATTATTATTGATTTATGTTCTTTGTGTTAGTTGATTTTTGGTGGAGAAAGTGATATTGTTTTGCTTGGCAAGTTTGGTGAGTTTATTGCTACTGGTAGATTATTTAAAAATTCCTACGTATTTCAAAATTGGTTTAGAATTTGTATACTAAGTAGACTAATTTGAGGCTGATTATAAGCATTCTTAACTCATTACCAGGTCATCCCTACTGTATGCTTGAGACTGGTGATGACTTACTGGTTGTTCTCTTAAAATCTTGTCGTATTTGAGTATTGGAAGAATTATGGGAGATAGAGTGTTTTATTTGTAATAAAATGTTGTTGTGACTGATTCTGATGTTGGTAGTAATATGTTGGCAGTGGTAGTAAGAAGTGAACTGGTGGTGTTGTAATTGATTTGAGGTCAGAATATTGATAAAGAGGTTGATGTTCTACCTTTATTTTATGCACTCAGGACGTCGGTATTAGGCTGTCTTCCTACTTGGGCGTATGGGTATTGTAGAAGTTGGACATAAATTTTGGTTAGAGGTGTTCAGGATTTTCGGGCTATCCTAAAGAAACATTCTATCAAGTATGGTTTTGAAGTAGGACTTCGACAAAAATGATAAAGTAACGGTTATGTTAGGAACTAATGTCCACAAAGTTTGGTTGGGGTATAGAAGGGTAAGGAATTTTTTTTTTTTTTGAGATTATAAGTGTGTCCTTCGAGGATCTTTGATGGTAATGTTAATATTTAAAAAAATAAAATCCTGTGAAGTTAACAATTGAACTTGAAATTGATAACAATAGCAACGATTTGTAGATTGATTGTCGCTTTTGATGCTTGTGTCAGGGTTTTTAACTGTAGTCCTCCCCGGGCAACAGTCTTATTATCATCTTTGTTGGTTTCTTTCACTAGGAGGTGGCTAAATTCAGCCTTCAGTTTTATTCCATTTGAAGATCAAGATTTTGATTTTTATCTTCTTCTGAACTGTGGGAAATACTTGATCAGGTCTTGTGTTTGTTTTCTCTTGCTCAGTATCATCATCATGACATCATGATCTTCTTCTTTGAGACTTTCTTCTTCCAGGAATTAAGAACATCGTCCACTGCATTGTGCTATTGTTATGCTCCTATCAACCTAACCAATTGGATCATTCACCGGTGCCGGATGATTTTAGATCTCTTGCATGTGAATTTTCATTCATGCAATCTCTACTCTTCTAGAGTAATAATTGTGCTTGATGCAGTGGCCTCGTTGTACAGATTTGTTTTGCTTCGATATCTGTGCTCATCTTTTTAACAATCATGTGGATTTTTGTTTGGTCTTGCTGCGACATTCGTTGAATGAATGAGGAGCCTGACCGAAGGGTAGGCTCTCATGTAAGGTTGGTAACGGCATTTCTAATCTGATTTTTTGAGGGATGGAGCTGAAGCGAGGGTGAACTGAGTGAAGTATAGGATTGAGACATTCCACTCTTCTCCCTTTCCATTCACTAATCTCCAGTGTCTTATCCTCCTGTACTGACAAGAATATTTTCTTATTTCACAACTTCATTCCCACATTTTTTCCAGACTATAATTGGTTTTGTTGCTCAACTTGTAACAAAAGTACATACCTGTGAATTTTTGGCTGATTTACCCTTTGCCTTGTCTTTAATGAATTTGTTGGAAGTTCTTATATGCATCATTTCTCACTATACTTTTGTCAATCTTCCCAGAAATAGCATACAGTTACATTCATTGTATCCAAGTTTTAATTCTCAACCTCTATTTCATCAAAAAATAATGTTGATTCATCAATGTTAGATAAAATGTTCCCACCTCAACACTTTTGTCTACTATGAATCATGGCCATGGCCAGACCATATTTTGTGAACATTTTTCACTTCTGTTATACTCAATTGGTAAGGAATAGTTTTCTTTTTCTCTTTCTTGTTGGTGAATATTTAAAACAAAAATAAGAGTTGTCAATTTTAGGTAATTTTTTGGTCTGTCAATGCTTGCTTCTAAAGAGCTGTTCCTAGTTCTAAATGCTTTCAAAATACAGTTCCCCCTTTTAGTTTTTGTTTTTGCATTTTTTTTCCATTTAAAATCTCACATGTAGTTAGAAATGACCAAGCAAAACAAAATAGAATAAAAGGAGTTTGGGAGAAATGAGTGTGAATTTTCATATAAGTTTTGCATAATATTTTGCCCGTCAGTGTACAAGAAATTATCTAATTAAAAACAAAATTATATTTAAATATTAACAACTAATAATCGGGGGTAATTTTGTCTTTTGACATCTTATCCTATCATATCAACTGTTCAAATCCCCCTCTCTAAAAACACTACCAAACACCAAACTACAAATCCAACCATTCTTAAAAAGGACACCACCTTATATTAAATCACACCTCATTTCCAAATCCCCTCTCAATCCCCCACCTCATTTTAAATTCCACCCAAATTAATTATTCGTCTCAAAACGGCCATGTTAAAATTCAATGAAATAAGTCTAAGGGATAACATCGAAATCTTTTAATATAAAATTTGATGAAATGTTTGAAATAGTAAGAGTATATTTGGTAACGTTTTTACTTTTCTATTTTTTGTGTTGTTTATATTTGTTTAGTTTTATTTAGTTTTTGTAAAACAGGAACTAAAAATATATTTGTGTTCATCTTTTTTAAAATTATTTAAAAATAAAATATATTTGTGTTCACTTTTTTTCAAACTATTTAAAAATAAAAATATGGTGGTGGTGGTGGTGAAGACGGAGATCATGGAGTCGATGGTGGTGGAGTCGGTGGTGGTGGGGTTGGTGGTGGTGGTGGTGATGGCAGTGGCGGTGAAGGGTTGGATGAGAGGGATGTGGAGGTGGTGATGGAGGAGTCGGCGATGGTGGTGGAGTCAGTGGTAGCGGTGAAGAGTTAGATGAGAGGGATGTGGAGACGGTGATTTTGTAAAAAAAATAAATATATATTTTTGTTGTTTTCATTATTTTCAGAAATAGTTGTAGTAATTTTGTCTTGTTTACAACTATAAATAGCAATACAAAAAAGTTTTTATTTTTTTAAAAACAGAAAAACAGAAAGTAAACAAAAAAAACATAAATTAACGCGCGTTAACAAACATCACCCAAGATTGGGATTTTTCTTTGTTTCTTTTTTTAATAGAAAGGACTTGTTTAAAAGTCTCTTATGTCGGAACTTATGAAACAAGGAACATGGAGGCCTTGTTATGTTGAAGTTTAAATATTGCCTTGCGGTAATAGACGCTTGCCATTCAAAGGGAAATCTGGATGGCCGCCGATGGCATTTGCATTGAGATGAGAATTGAATGACGAGGGGGAATTGATAACAACCACTCCTCAAGGATTGCCAATATCAGGGTTTTAAAACCGGACTGGACCGGCCCGGTCGACCAGGTCGACCGTGACCGATTAGAAGAAAACGGTTTGGTCACCGTTTTGAAATCCGTTTGGTCAAAACCAAATCAAATCCAGTAAAAAACGCGGCTGAACCAGCTACCCGTCGATTGAACCAGACTTTGGACCGTCCAGTTCACTATAGAAGTCGTAGCAGAGGAAGATCCGAAGATGTGGCCGGC
>CM018903.1:9507785-9517785 GCA_009663005.1 Actinidia chinensis
TCTTCTTTACAAGGGGAAATCTCATTCCACCACCTGCACAAGGGTTACACCAACCCCAGGGTCACACCAACCCTATTGATACAAGTCAACTGTTGATAGGATTTGAGATCTTCTTCACAAATAACAATTCTCCTTTTTGAGAAAGATATCCAAATAAAAGTTTTTACAATGATATCTATCACTAGTAGAACTCTTCTATGGATTAAACTTGAAGCTCAAAAAAAATTGACTATATGAAAAGGAAGAATGCTTTGATTTTTAAGCTTGTTTGTTTCTCAGTTGATTGCCTAATTAAAAGAGAGCTAAGGATATGTATTTATAGGCCTTAGTAAGAATATAACCGTTAGAGGGAATTTGAATTGATAAGCCAATTTCAAAAATTGAAAATCACATATCAAAGCAATTAATTATTGCTATCCTAATTTTCGAAAGGTTGCAACCACCATTTCAAAGTCAGAAAAATTGTTGCTAACCAATTTTTAAACAGGGATCAAATTTTCCAAAGTCAGAAATGTTGCTAACCAATTTTTCAAAGTCAGAAATTGGTTGTGTGCTTAACCAATTTTTCAAACTTGGAATCAAATTTCAAAGTCAGAAATTGGTGGTGCCAACCAATTTTTCAAACTTGGAATTCAATTGTCAAAATCAGAAATTGTTATTGCTAGCATATTTTTTAAAATTGCAATACAATTTTCAAAGTAAGAAATTATTGCTAGCTCAGTTTTTAACTGAAAATCAAATTTCAAAATCAAAAATTAGTGACTAGCCATTGTCAAAATTATAATTAAACGTTCAAAGAAAGACTTATTGCTTAGCATATTTTAAGAATTTTAAATTTTAATGCACTTTGTATTTTTAAAATGTTATGAAGGATATTAAGGTCATTTAGAGCCTCAAGATTTTAACAATAAAGAGTTTTACAAAAATACCCTAATTTAAAAAGTTCTTCATTATTGAGAGCTTTCATTGCTAAGGCCTTCTTGCTTGCAGTCCAAATATCTTCGATTATTTGATTCTTGGAGAAATGTGTGCTCTGAATGTTTCTTTGCAACTACATATTTGAATAAAACATTAGAGCAGGAAGATAGATTTTATCATCAAAAGATTTACAACATAATCATGATTGACGCCATAGGGCTAACAATCTCCCCTTTTGATGATGACAAAATTATGATATTAAAAAATTTTAAGCACATTGTAGAATAAATCGTTACTGATCACACAAGTATGTAAATACTAAGAATAAGCATTTTTATATTAAGCCATTGTATGGGAATAACAAAATTTTGTATATTCCTTATTTCTCCCCCTTTGTTGGACATCAAACCCAAAAAAGGTATAATGTAACAAATCCCCCTGCGAGATACCCCCCTTTCATGATGAAGTATATCTAATGACTAAATATGATTGAAAACTTCTAAATATGAACATTGAATCCAGGAATGTGAGGAAGCAATCAGGAAAGATATGAGTTAGACAACCCATATCAGTTGTTATTCTATCTTTGTCATAGTTATTATCATGGGGAAGAATTCATGATGTAAAAAGCGAGAAAGATACTTAATCTTAGAAGCATGATCAAGAATAATCTTGACTTCTAGATGACAGAATCAAGAATAGTCTTGCTTTCTATGGTTGTGAATCAAGTTGTGATGTTGCATCTTTCTTACTTTTAATTTAGACTGTATGAATTAGATTGCGATTGCTACATCATTCTTCTTAAGAAGTGATGATAGGCTGAAATTTAGGAAGAATATTTAGCTTCAGAGTATAAAGGATTGAGAATAGAAATATGTGCTTGGCAAGAGAGAAGACAAGTGAATATATAGATGAGATTTGGACAAGGAATAGGTTGCGAGTGCGCATGTGCTGACGCTGTGATCTTGACCAAAACATAAAAAATAAAAAATAAAAAAAAAATCGCGTGTTTAGGGTGGGCAGAAATTCAAAGATTTGTCCGTGGTAGTGCGGCTGTGCTCAGAAAGACGACTTTTAGGCCTATTTTGTTCGAAAAAAATCTATTTCCCTAGGAAATGCCCAAAATAGTTGTCTTCTTTCTTTCTCCTTCCGATTCTTTGAGAACAATTTCATTTACTGATACCAGTTTCTTTCCTTGTTTTCAAAAATGACTTTTTCTTCTTCTCAAAATAAATTTGATCTGAATGTGTTGCCTAATGTCCAATCAAAAATTTGGCATCCTCATCTTTATCCAAAAGATCCTCTCATGACTATGGCTCTGTGATGCTGGATGATGCAGTTGTTGCATCAGTAGCTAAAGGGATCATTACCCACAAGATGAAAAGTTATTGCGAATAGGACTGATGTCGAAGCCATTAATGACTCCATGACACTCATATTCAGTGTGCTTCTTCTGTTTCAAATATGGGCCTCGACGTCTATCATGTTCGGAGATGAGGTTCAAGACTAAGGTCTCAAGTTTTGATTTTTAACGAAGGAATAGAGGTATCCAGCGGAGAATAAGAGCTAAAAAAACTTGTATGCTTCATATGTTATGACTTGGGAAAAATATTCATGAACTATAGATGAACACAAACCGTCTTCGGAGCAACATGAGAGTCTCTTCTTGAAGTCCAAAAAGTTTTTAAGATTTCTTGCCCAGAAGCTTATAATAAGGTTTTTATTCAAAATAGTAAAAAAAAATTTTATAAGAAAAATAAATACTAAACTATTATGCAATATCTGTAGATCTACACATACCAAGTTGCTCGACAAATGGTGCAGACAACGATCCTCTGAAAGTGGTTTTCGTGAAGAATGTCAGTCCTTGAAAAATCAGTACTTAAACCTCTATTTCTACACTCCTTTTGAACATGATCACAAATAAAGTGGTGTCTAATTTTATATATTTGTTTCGTGAGGTGAAGAATATGGTTTTTAGAATTTTATGCACTAGTATTATCGCATCTAAGGGGTATATGATCAAACTTTAATGTAAAAATCTTCAAGTTGTTTGCTTCATATAAAGAACTTGAGCACAACAACTGCCTGCGGTCAATATATTCGGCTTCAGCATGGAGAGAGCACCCGAATTTTGTTGTCTTACTAACCAAGAAACAAGTGGGAGTGTCCTAAAGGACAGTACCACTTGTACTTTTTACATCAATTTTGCATCCTGCAAAATCTGCATCTGAATAACTTATAAAATCCAATGAAGTGAATTTATGATACCATAAACCTGATCTATTGTGCCAAGTAAATATCGAAAAATCTTTTAACAACATTAAATGTTTTATTCTTTTGGACATGATTGGGAAAAAAAAACAAAAATCTAGCACATAAGGCAAACCCTAAATTGATATCTGGCCTACTAGCCCTTATATAGTAAATTTACTCCAACTCATTCTCTATAGTTGCTTCATAACACATTTTTTTCTACTTTCATCTTTATCAAGTTTAGTTTTTTGAATATTGGGGTTGCATAAATTTTTGAAGTTTTCTTATCCCAATTTCTTGGAGATCTTTTATATATTTAGATTGGTCGATAAGATTCCTATTTTATTTTGTTTTCATTTGAAACCCAAGATAAATTTATTTTACCCGCATGCTCATTTCCCCAAATTCTTTTTGCATAATTTTTAAAAATTTCACTACACATGTTCTCATTTGTTGATTCAAATAATATCATCAACATATATTTTCACAATAAGTAAATCATCATTTTTTATTTTGGTAACAAAGTAGTGTCAATTTTTCCTCTTGTAAGCCTTTTTTCAAAAAAAATCCACTTGTCCTTCATACCATGCTCTTAGGGTCTTGTTTCCTCAGCCATAAAGGTTTGATCAATTTTAAAAACATTATTTGGAAATTCGTGATTTTCAAAACCATGTGGTTGTTCCACATAAACTTCTTCAGAAATGAACCATTTAAAAATGCACTTTTGACATCCATTTAAAATAATTTAAAATCCTTTATAGGAAGCAAAAGCTAATACAACAATTTCTTATAACTTCAAGTCGAGCTACGGGGGCAAATGTTTCTTCATAGTCAATAACTTCTTCTTGGTTTGAAAGTCTTGGACTACTAATCTAACTTATTTTCTATGATATCTATTTTTAATCATTTTTGTTTACGAAAAAATCCATTTTGTTCCAATAATTAAATTGATTTGTGGGGTAGGAACATGTCGCAAACATTGTTCCTTTCAAATTGGTTCGTTCTTCTTCCATGGCCCATTAACCAAAACTCATCAATTTTAGTTTTTTAATATTTTTGGTTCAATTTCTGACACAAAAGCCATGTTATTACACACATTTCTAAGTGAAGACCGTGTGATACACCTTGTTAGGGGTCACCTATAATTTGATCAATGGGGGTGATCTTTAACAATGTTTCAAGATTTTAAGAAACTGTTGATCTTGTTCAATATGAAGAATGCATTTTTCATGTTTTCTTCGGTTGTTAGAGTCTGAGAGGTTTGATATTTTATCTGATATTTTAATATTTTTTCTATAGCACTAATATCGTCATCCTCATCAATATTCTTAGGCTTGAAAGAACAATTTCAATCAAATGCAACATGTATATACTCTTCAATAGGTTAAAGTTCTTTTGTTATAACCTATAAGCTTTGCTATTAATAGAATATCCAAGAATATGCCTTTATCAGATTTGGCATCAACTGTACCTAAATTGTCTTTGTCATTAGACTAACTATTTACAACCAATACTTTGAAATAACCATCATTGAGTGTTCTTACTTTCCAAAAGCTCGTAAGGAGTCTTTTCAAGTTTTGATCTAAGAACTACTACAATTTATAATTGTAACAAGCCTGTATTTTACCACTTCAGCCCAAAAATATTTAGGTAACTTATGTTCTTTAACATGATTCAGCCATTTCTTGAAGAGATCTATGTTTTTTTTTTACGTTCACAACTCCATTGTGTTGAGGTCTTCTAAGGTGCAGAGAGTTGTGTGTAAATCCAATGATCATCAAAAAAAAAAAAAAAAACAAAAAAAACAATACTTTGTCAATATCTTTGATATCAATTCTCTACCTCTAATCTCACTACGATATTGGTGATAGTGCAACCTATTCATTTTTGCCTTCTTACGAATTTTGCAAATGCAATGTGTGCTTCATTTTTGTGAGTAAGACATAATACCCATGTAAAAAAAAAAACGTGAAAATCAGCAACAATTACAAATGCATATAATTTTTCACCAAGACTAGCAACTTTATTGGACCGAACAAATCTATTGCAACCGTTAAGGACCTAGTGTGGAAATATATTTCTTCTTTGGAAAACATTTTTTAATGTTACTTCCCTAATTGACATGCATCACAATTTTATCTTTAACAACTGATTTAGGTAACCTTTAACTAAATCAGGCTGTTTTGATTTGAGGTTAAATCCGATGCTAGCATGTCCTAATCTTCGATCCATAACCAACTGTTTTCATTTATAGGCTGCAAGTCTTTAACATCTGACTAACGTAACTAGACGATCAAATCAAATGTGTATATATTTTCATATCTAGCTGCGATAATAATATTTAATTATAAGAGCAATGCAATAATTATGGCATTGATTTTTAATCATTACCCTTATAGTTTTATCACATAATTGGCTTCTACTTATTAGATTAGCTTAAGGCCAGCACAAGTAAGAACTTTTCATGCAGATGAAGAGTAATTGTTAATATTTCAAACTCCAATAATTTTACCTCTTGATTCACAAAATGTGACAAGAAATCCTCCATCCTTGGTGTGAAAGATAAAGCTTGGATTTGTCTCCCCGTCATATTTCTTTGAGCAAGCCGCTGTCCATAAACCACTTAATCCAGCTCTCATATGACTTAAGGCATACCTACAAAATATATCACATAACTCTTTTTGGTACCCAATTTTTTTTTGGATCCGTGAAGGTCAGCTTTAATTACATTAGTTATTTGGTACCAAGCTTTATGAGTGTTTCCAAGGTTAATATTTTTAGAATTTGATCCCTTATATTTATCTTGTGAATATCTTTATTTCATGAATAAACATCTACAATATGTCCATTTCTTTTCTTTCCATATAACTTATAAGTAGTGATGAAGAATTGAAGTAAGATTCTTTATCAAAGAATTTTTATAAATTTTTGTTTATTCTTAGGAGCAATAATCCCAAACCTTCCTTGTTAAAAGACACATCTTTGTCTCCAATAGCATATCTAAGTTTTATATTTGCCATCTACAAATTTTGCAAGTTTGTTTAAGTCTTTAATGGTTTTCTTTTAGTCTAAATATTTTCTTCTTCTAGCATTATTGACGACTTGATCTTGGAGGTGAGATTAATGGTTTATTTTGAGTAAATTTTTATTTTATTTTTCAATACATCTCATTCAAAAATTCGTTTCCTTTCTTTTAAGATTTTATTTAGTTGTTCAAGTAGTTTTATAGTAATGTTCACATCATCAATCATAGCATCTTGAAATTCTTCATAAGAAGGTAATTCAATCAGCAGTATTTAAAAAGATTTACCTCATCTCCGTTTGGCCATGAGGCAAAATAGCCATCTCATTTTCCGCTCTCCCTCCTCTTGTTCTGATTCGCTCCTTCTAAATCCTCCCAAGTCCCCTTCAAGGCTTTTTTTTGAATTCTTTCTTCCTTCCTCTTAAGGCAGGGCAATCTAATTTATAGTGTCCAGGCTTATGCACTCGAAGGCAAGTTGGAGGATCCTTTTTCTTGGTTTCGCCGTTAAGGAGTCTCTTCTATTATGCTTCTTATTGATGTTTTCTCCTTTCTTATAACCTTTGAATCGTTTTATGAAAAGTGTCATTTCCTTTTATCGTTGTCACGCTCTTTCTTCTTTTTCCTTACCTTTCTGATGAGAGGATTTGAGTGCGAGACCTTCTTTTGGGCTTTGCTTCTTCTTCTTCTCGTCCGCTTCAACATGAATCTCATAGTCATGAGGAACCCAAAAGTTTATCAGACCATTGTTGTGAGAATCTGTAGCATCTGCAATAGCTGTGACTTTGCATCCCCATGTTTTGGCAGGGGACCTTACGACTTTTTTCATCACTTTTTTCACATTTTATAACATTTGCCAATAGAATTTTTATGAATTTATAATATTAGTAAATCTTGTAAACATTCAGAAATAGATTCTTCAGATTTAAACCAAAATACTTCATACGCATGACTAGACCCTACTGATTTAGATTCCTTTTACTTGATTTTTTAACCTTCATAAATTACTTCAAGTTTATCCCATATTTCCTTTGCGGATTCGCAGGCACAGATTCGGTTAAACTCATTTGCCATCTAAAGCACAATAATAACATATTTATAGCTTTAGCTTAAGTTGATTAAGCGTGAATCAATCTTTTATCCCATTCTTCTCAGTTTAATGACTTTTGTCTTATCAACTATTTTTGTGGAATATCAGGGACCGATCCCTATAATTTTCAAGCCTCATAACTAAGGCTTGAATGTATATTCTCATCCTATTCTTCAAACAGTAATAATGATTCTCATTAAATAAATGAGGCCTATTTGAGGAGTGTCCTTCGGCGAAGATCATTCCATTTGTGGGTTTGCCCATGTCGTACCTCTTTGATGTTAAGTCAAATATTAAAGGTTAAGTTCTAATACCAATTGTTGCCGCATATAATCACCCTAGAGGGGGGTGAATAGGGTTGTTTGGCAAAGCTTTCTTTAATAAAAAATATACTGAATTAAGAGTTTTTTGAATAATTTAAGAAGGCAGTCTAATGCAAATAAATATAATGACACAATATAAAAGATCGGGAAGAGATTCAACTCGGCGTTTATAGTGTTCGTTACCTGACTCGTCCACGTCTCCTCAAGCACACCCTTGAGATTTTTCAATCCACTAATTCAAACTCCTTTGCAGGTGGAGTTCAAACCTTTACAACACGCCAAGAGCTACCACTCTTCTTTACAAGGTGTAAATCTCCTTCCACACCTCACAAGGGTTACACCATCCTCAACGGTCCCAACACCAACCCTCGTGGATACATAAACTGTTGATAGATTTGAGATTTCTTTCTCTCACATAACCCTTCTACTTTTTGAGAAAGAATAACAAATGAAACTTTTTACAATGATATCTCTACTAGAACTCTTGTATGATTAAATCAACTGAATTGAAGGCCTCAAGAAAATTGAAATTAAGAAAAGGAAAATGCTTTGATTTATAAGCTGTTGTTTCTTACTTGATTGCCTAATAAAATGAGAGTTAAGGATATGTCTTTATAGGCCCTGAGAAAGAATATAAAACCGTTGGAGGAAATTTAAAATTTGCTAGCGCAATTTTCAAATTGTCTGAAATCACATTAATCACAAAAGTCAGAAATTGTTGCAACCAATTTTTAAAGTTGGCAACCCACAATTTTCAAAGTCGAAATGTTACTAATCAATTTTTCAACTTGGAATCAAATTCAAAGTCGAAATTGTTGCTAACCAATTTTTCAAACTTGGATCAATTTTCAAAGTCAGAAATTATTGCTAGCCTTTTCAAATTATAATTAAATTTTCAAGAGAAGAATTATTGCTAGCATATTTCCAAGCATTTTAAGTTTTATGCACTTTTGTTTTTCTAAAATGTATGAAGGATATTAAGGTCATTTTAGAGCTCAGAATTTGAACCAATACAAGAGTTTTACAAAAATACCCGCAATAAAATTTCTTCATTCTTGAAATCTTTAGTGCTTGAAGGTTTCTTACTTGCAGTCCAAATATCTTTGATTATTTTTGGTCCTCGGAATGTGTGCTTGAAATATTTCTTGCAACTATAATACTTTGAAATAAATACTTGAGCAGTAAGTAGAATTTGGTTATCATCAAAATTTTGCAACATAATCAGAGTTACCCATAAGGGCTAACAGAAGAGCTCCTCAAAATCGATGAGAATAATTTTATTTTTTTTGCATAGTGCCTAGGTACGACAATTCCTAGTATCTGATAAAATTGGGTGTTTTTCCCAAAACTTTTTTAGAACTATTTTTGAGTGTAAAATCATTTATGGATTGTCATTGGAAAAAAAAAAGCAAGAGTTTATACATGTTTGAGTTTTTTCAGAACACAACTTCAAAAATTAACTTTAAAAAGATTAAAACATTCACATCTCCATATATCATTTTGGTTACTAAAATATTTCATAATATTTTCTACGAAATTTATTCCTTTTTTCACAAAAAAAGATTTCGAAAAATCTCCACCGAAATAACTTTGTAAAAAATAACATGACGATGGTTAGAATTTAATTACTGAGGTAAGATTTGTCATGTACATAAGAATGAATGCATATAAATGATTTAAATTGATGATGTATCAAACAAATATCAAAAAAAATTCCTTTGTAGCACATAACATCGATTGCTCATTATCAACCGGTTCAACCCCCGACAGTGGCAACTTTACTTTGTATATTCGACGATTTTTAACTTTTTATTGTAAGTTATATTTTCGGTATCTTAAACTTAAAAAACTCATTGGTCCCATGTCCCCACAAAGTAAATGAAAGAAAATAATCTGATAAACTTGAGTTTTTTTCTAAAAGTAATTTTTAGAATACTATTTTGAGTGTAAAATCATTTATTCTTGTCATTGGAAAAAAAGAAAGAGTTTATACATGTTCAAAATTAACTTTGAGGATTACGACATTCAACATTTTCATATATTATTTTGTTAATTAATAATATATTAATAACATTTTATATCAAATTTATTCTTTTTAACAAAAAGGATTTTCAAAAATCTCCACCGAAATAAATTTTTAAAAAATAAATATGAAGATGGGTTAGCATCCAATTAAGGTGGGGATATTTGTGCATTTAAATAACATGAGTGCATATAAATGATTTAAATTTGATTCTGTATCTACGAACATAAAAAAATCCGTTGTAGCACATATAAATCGGATATGTCATTAACAACCGGGTTCGACCCCCGGCAGCGGAAACTTACTTTTTATATTCGACGATTATTCACTTTTTATTGTAAGTTATATTTTTCGGTATCTTGAAACTTAAA
>CM018903.1:9522785-9525285 GCA_009663005.1 Actinidia chinensis
AAAAGAGCGCAAATGGTTTATCGAAAGTAAAAAAACTCAAACATCCATTTCAGAAAAACAAGAGTATACTCAACTTGGAATCGAAAATTTATAAGCTGTAATAATGGAACAGAAAAACTGACCTGTTTAGGATGAATTCCACTATGAATTGGATACAAAACAACTGTCTCAATAATCAGTGGGACTCCATAAAAACATATGAGACATAACTCAAAAAGACTTGAAAAAAACCGTTGCATCCATCCAAGTGTTAACAAGTTAACATCTAAAATCATTCAAAAAAAACATCTAAGAAAGATAAAATCCAGTTTAAAAAGAAATAAAGCAAAGATTTTGACTGACAGATAAGTGCATCAGAAAAAAATAAAAACAAAATAGTCTAAACTCTAGATGTTATCATCTCGTCATCTCCCTCGAGATCGTCCTCATCACCTCACCTTATCATCACCTCCCACAGCCACTTGAGATCTCATCATCATCGCCATCATTTTTCCTCTAAGCAGTTCGTGTTCCTCTTTGCATGCTCCCAGGGTCCTTAAACGAGCAATCGTTCGCGTGATGAAAGTGCCACTTGTTCCTCTAGCCGTTCCAAAGCAGCCTGCAACTTTGAGCCTCTCTTGGCCCTGCTATCCCCTCACACCAGCTTATCCTTAACTCTCTGCCTCCTCTTTCTCTTTTTTTTCTTACTTTCCTTTTGGCCCTCAAAACGGCTTAAAGTGTTATTAGCTATGGGGTCTCCTATGCTTGGGTCACAAGTCCTGGGGGATTTTTAACCTTGATTCCTTAAACAACAGGTAGGACCAAGTAAAGGGAATGGACCCCGAGCCATTGGAATGAGCATAGGCATGATAGACTTGCATGAATATGTACCGGTATCAATTGATTTCTCCATCCCAATGCCCAAACACTGGCTCGGTGAAGGCTCATACTTACTGTCCTCTTTAATGGCATCACTGAGTGGCAAAGAATAAGAATAGGATTAGTTATTTGCACATAATTTTTGCTTGTTACACTGGCCTCACCCCATTCCACGTCTCTCCTTTCTCAAGTAACTCCCACAAGGACCGACCGGAGGGACTGCCTACATTAGGGTAGTCAAACCGGGATTTTTTACCCTCCTCAACCCAAAATATCTTCACAAAGGTATCAGGGGTCAAGAGAATTCTCTCCCCCGAACCCATGACCTAATAGCTCACTCCCCTTTTTAGCCACTAACGCAGAAATATTGGAACATCAATTCAACACAGAGGGTCAAAATACAACGCTCCCTTTAAAATTTGGCTAACCCAACCACGCTCCTCGTGTGGTGAATTCTTCTCCAACTCGCCTTAAGCGAAAAGCGTTACGCCTTATTCCCCTCTCAATACAGCTCCATGTTAACCCAAATCTTCTAATAGGCTTTTTCCTCATAAACCCTCAGAATCGACCCCCTCTCTAGAAGACCCCACAACCGCCTTACCCTTCGAGTGGTTTTGGCTGAGGACTTGATTTTGGTTCCCCTTACTCTATTTGTCACTCATGGTTAGTCAAAAAAAAGCCACACAACACTTGCGCACAATCAACCAATCATGCAAACCAACATCATGACTAGTTCAAAATTATTCACAAAAGGTGCAAGTTGTTTTGTGGGGGTCGAATGCCTAAAAGCCTAATGGGTGGCCATTGTGGCCTTAGATGACATATAATAACTCAATGCCTCGATAAGTGTTCACCTAGTTTCTATTGTGTTCCATTTGGGCCATCCCAAGAATGTTTGGAGTTCATAAGTATTCGATTTCTTGATTTGTAAGACAAAAGCCCCATTTCTATTTGACGAAGCTGTTTTTTTAAAATGGTGCGTCTTCGTGATTTTGCCAATTCATAGATCTCGCAAGCATACCTGAAATCAATATAAATTTGTCCAAAACGGACAGCCGAGCTCAAAGTTATGGTCTTTTGAAGTTGACACAAAGTCCACACCTATGGCTTTCTTTGATTTTGAGTGAAATTCTCATTAAGGCATTTTAGCAACACTTGGTGGGCAACCATTTCCGTGGGTATGCTTAGGCCTGTTTCTTTGGTCCTACTACTCCATTCAAACATACGTCAAAGGACACTCACAAAACAATCAAAAAAACCCAATCATAAACATTAAAGTCTAGGGTTCCAGATCATTAAAATGAAGGCTTATCTTGTTTGGAGAATAAAGGAAGGATAAGGAAGCTTTGAGAAAGCCCTAAAAATGTTGTTGAAGGATGATGGAATGGACTTTGAAAGTCCCCAAGCAAATTTTCTTTCAACCTCCCTTTTCTTTTCTTTTTTTCGGTGCTCTCATGTGTGAGATAAAATGACAAAAGGCTGGTTTAAAGGAGCAATTTTACATAGCAGTTTGAACCTTTGCCGACAGCCCGTTGGAACTCCAAGCCATTTTTTTTTTCAAATCCCAGGTTGCAAACCTACTGACCATTCAAACCCTTGTCGACAGCCCGTTGGAATGCCTGACCATTTTTTTCAAATCTCA
>CM018903.1:9530285-9535285 GCA_009663005.1 Actinidia chinensis
AGAAATTATACTCTTCTAGAAGATCTTTGTTGATCAGGAGGAAGGAGTATTTTTCTCCTTATCAAGCTCCTACCTTAAATTTTTTTTTATGGTAAACCAAAGAGAATTTGAGAATATCCTCCAATTATCTGATAGTATGACTATCACTCATACGAGGGAAAAATCCTAGGATAATTCCAATTTTGGGGGGTTATTAGTCTTATAGCAAAGTATTATCAAAAAACTGGTTAAAACAGGCTCATTGGGGCTTTGGACCTGTACAACAGCCAAATTGATAAAAAGGAGATAATTCCTATAATATACTGATGGGATTATCAATTTGGATTTCATCAGGTGTTCTTATACCAGAACCTCTAAGAATAAACATACATTGGTTCATTAAACTATGTCCCCAGATTATGAAAACTGGAGGAGGAATTCCCTATGGTTTTATGAATGGTGGCTATATATGGTCCTGAAATGGATAATTTTGCCATCTAACATTATGGAAGACTACACAGATGGGTGTGTGAAAATGGCATCCTCTTATAAGGGAAAGATAATTTACAATAATTCATTATATGATATATAGTTTTGTTGTACACTGGGCTGACCCTTCCTTGTCAGTCACAGCGTCGAGTCCTCGTGTCACTTCCACACCCCTTCTTCCCTTTTTCTCTGACTCCCTCCCATTCTCATGGATATAATAAAATGGTGATTTCTTGTATTCCAAAAGATGATAATGAAAATTATGTTTCATTTAAAAAGGAAATTTTTGGGTCGATAGTGCGAATAATTTCCCAAACAAGATATTGCTGATCTATTTAAACAGATTAACAGGATGTGATAATATTTTCACAAGATCAAGTGGGCAAGGAGGAAGGACGGATTCTTCTTTCCTCAGTATCATCATCCTTAAATACCTTTTTGATTTACTCAATGAGCCAAATTTTAACTTGCTAATCCCAGATATCAGGGGAAATGAATATTAATGAGAAGTGTATGTTTTTCTTAAAAGATCAATTTTCCCAATTTTATGTAAGGATGACTCATCTATGGGGTCAGGTCAGTTAAAGAGATACCGAAGAAGTATATTAGTAAGAGAATCACAAGAACCAGATTAGATTCTGGAGCAAATATTGAAGATGAAGAAATTCATGAGCGTGGCCATCATTTTGCATTCTCTGAAAGAGGATAGAAGGGATTGTCCAAAGATAAACCTTAACCAAGTAGGTGATTGTATCAGATTTCCTTATCCATGAGCACTGTTGTTGCTTTATTAAAAGCTTCTTTATGGTATTTTGTTTGGTTGTGTCGGCGATTTTTTTTTTTAATATTTCTGTTCTTGTTTTGTTGTGTCGCGCAGTAAATGCTAATTACTTTTCTTTTAAAAAGACGAATTCCGTGACGATGGGGCCAATGAGCACCCGGCGAGATTCCTTCTTAGGTCATATAAGGGAGCCTTTCCCCTTTTGTGAAGGAAGCTTCTTCACCTATCTATTCCTCTCTCTCTTTTGTACCTCTCTCTTGCTAATAAAATTTCTCTATAAATAAAATCTCAGGTTTTTGAATGTTGAATTGAGAAGTTCCGCCCAATTTGGTATCAGAGCCAGTGGTTTGAATCCGCCCCCAATGATAGTCGGCTAACTCTCTGTAGCCTGTAACAGGATTACTCTGAGTACATGAAAGTTTTATTTATTATATGTTTGCTTATTTTAGTTATGCTTTATAATATTCTTCAAAATCTTGAGGAACGTGGGAAAATAATTATTACCAGATTAATCATGGGATGATTAACTGTCGCGTGGAGCATGGTTGACATTTGCCGTTATAGCCAGGAGGGCGTTTAAGGTGTTCAGGTCCATTGTAAGCTTGTAACGTTGATCGAAATGTCCATGATTAATCTCTAATAAAAATTAAGTTATGTCCACTTCGGTAAGAAAGGAGAAGTAGTAAAAAAAAAAAAACTTTAATGACTAGAGAAGAAAAGATAATCCTTGTAAGGCTAACAGACTTCGTATCACTTATGGCGATTTAGTATCTAGTTCTAGTACTAGTGAGATATCTTCTCAAATTTCTGATATGAGAAGTTAAATAGTATATGAATTTTTTTTATATTGAAAAATGTAGATTTAATTGAGTGTTTTATTGGCAAAATTCGAGAACAGTTAAATAAAATGGACTATTCCTACTGTTCACTAGACCCTATATAAAGAAATGTAGTTTGAGCTAATTAGACGTACGGCTGTTAAGACCATGGAAACAGGACTGGAATTTCCTTTTCCTTTTCCTTAGCAGAAAAATCTATCTTCTATTAAGGTAATATTTCCTCAACTCTTGTTAGTTGATGACTAATTGTGGTTAAATTTAAATTAGTCATTATTTTGTTTTAATAGCATCCATTGCCTTTATCTCCCATAGGAGATAAAAGCAGAGTGGCATCAAAGGTTCTGGTTTCTCCAGTACTATTGTACCATATTTCATAGCAATAGATACTGAAGGTGGGGTGGATGTTCTTAAGAACCCATACCCTCATTAATCTTCCATCTCTGTAAAATTTCTTCTAAAACAAATATGTTTTTTATAGTATAGGCCAAAATTTTCAAAAAATAATCAAATAAAATTCTCCACCAATGTTTATTTATAAACCAGGCGGGACGGAACCATCTTTCTAACCTTTTCTAAGTGAAAAATAAATTCACTTTTCATTTCACTTATAAAACTCTTATCTAATGTCTATACTAATGACAAACCTTGTAATTTACTTCGGTGCATAAGGTCATTTCTATATATCCTATATGTGATGGTATTCACCTCTACATTAAATATAAGCTTCAACTTCATATTGGAAAAGTTTATCTCACTAGCAGAGAAGAAGGTATCCTGCTTTTATATTACTCAATGAGGTATTTGGTTAGGGGGAAATCCTAATTCCTTCAACAGATATGTTGTCATCTATATGATCACATTCAAACAGATTGGTACTAACTAAGGTCTATAACTAGATGATGGTATTGTTAACCTTATATGGTACTCGTCGAATTAACTACGAGTTAATTTAGGAAGTTCCTTTTCTAAAGTTTAAGACACTTTCTCCGTCACATTCAACTATAGATTCAATATCCCTATGTATAATAGTTTTTAGGAGGTATACCCTATGGATTCTCCATCTTTCAGAAATTCTATATCTTCTCTTTAAATACAAACTTATTAGTTACAGTAAATGCATTTGATAACATATTAGATTCTATAAGAGTATTATAAAAACCTAAGGTATTCCTCTTGTTTAACATTAATGATGTTTCAACGTATTCATAACTTTAAAATATTACGGTAATAACACAATCGTTTCAGATCAAGTAAAAAGTCAAACCTTTTTGTTAATAATTTGAAACTGAACAAACTCACATATATGTCTACTCATATAGATAAACTTAGATTAGGATAAACATTAACATAAACAGGTGCCCTGACATAGACTGGTCTCCTACACTCCCTTATGGAATGAATCCAATTAAGAGAGGCATCTAGCATCACGTAAAGTGGCTTGAATACAAGCATTTAAATATAATAAAGTGTAAAGGTTTAAAAAGGCAACCTGGCAAGATCCAATATGTGTCAAAAATTTATACTTTCCTCTATAATCTAATTATATCATTAGGAATTGATTAGATTTATTTTTCTTCTTCATTCTCTTGACCTAACACTTAAGGTCTGTTCCATGGTCTTAAACACCATATTGCTAATTAGCTCAAACATACCTTTCTTCTTATATATGGTGCTAGGTTGAACAGTAGGAAATCCAAAACTTTTTTTTTTTTTTTTTATTTAATTGTTCTCGACGAGTTAATACTCAATTAAATCTACATTTTAATATTTTCATTCCTATGTAACTTCTGCATATCAGAAATTTGAGAAGATATCTCAACTATTACTAGAACTAGATCTAATCGGCCATGAGGTGAATAAGTCTGTTCGCCTTACAAGCTTTTTCTCTAAGTCAACAAAGTTTTTTCTTTTTGTTTTACTATTCTTCTCCTTTCTTACCGAGTGGAAATAAACTAATTATTTCAGAGCTTAATCATGGACATTCGGTCAACGATTTACCAAGCTTACAATGGACCTGAACAGCTTAAACGCCCTCCTGGCTATACGCAAATAGGTCACCAGCTCACGCGACAAGTTGGAACATCCAGGATAGATTTGGTAAAATTATTTTCCCACGGTGATCAAGAATTTGAGAAGATTATAAAAGCATAACTAAATAAGCAAAACATATATAAATAAAACTTTCATGACCAGAGTAATACCTGTTACAGGGGCTAACAGAGATAGTTAGCCGAAATTCATTGCCAGACCAACAATGGCTCTGATACAAATTGGGCTGAAGACTTACTCAATTCAACATTCAAAAACTTAGATTTTATTATAAGAGAAATTTGATTACAAGAGAGAGAGTACAAAAAAAAAACAACACAAAAGAGAGAGAGGAGGGAGAGAGAGAGAGGGTAGAGAGAGGTTGGAAGCAAATCTGCTTAACAAAGGGGAAAAAGGCTCCCTTATAAGACCTAAGAAGGAAATTCTCGCCGGGTGCTCATTGGGGCCCCCATCGTCACGGGAAGGATTCGATCTTTTACACAGAAAAAGTAAATTGGCAGTTTTACTGCCGACACAAAAAACAAGAACAGAAATTATTCCGCCGACACAACCAAACAAAAATACATATATAAAAGAGCTTTTAATAAAGCAAATAGGTCATAATGGAATAAAGGGAAATCTGATAAAAATCACCTAATTGGTTAAGGTTATCTTTGGGACGAATCCTTCTATCCTTCTTTCAGAGAATGCCAATTGATGCCAGCTCTGATGTTAGTGCTCGTACAATCGGTGTGACACACACAAGCTTAGGTGACACAGAGGCACAGACGCTGATACATCTAGGAGATTGTGCTTATTGTGCTATTTGTACATCCATACCTATAACGTAGTCTTTGTGCCGCTACCTCAAACGTGGTTATTCA
>CM018903.1:9578296-9585796 GCA_009663005.1 Actinidia chinensis
AGGGGGAAGCCACTCACAGTGTTACTTGATGAAAAAATACTCCAAAAGATGTTTCGGACTGGGATAAGGTCAATTATGACAACTGTGGTTGGAATAGCAAGGCCATTAATGCTATATGTAAGAGGTCACAGCTAAGGGGTTTCATACAAATCTCATACTGTGAAACTTTCCAAGAGATTTGGGATATTTACCGGGTTACTCATGAGGGCACACACTGTAAAAATGGGCAAACTTCAGCGTTTGACTACAGCTTTGAAACTTTAAGGAATGGAAGACGATGAAAAACTTTGCTCAATTTACTTTAAACTAAGTGAACATCGTCAATTCAAGTTTCAACCTTGCGTGAACAAAATCTCTCCTTCAAAATAGTTAGAAAAATTTTGAGATCATTCCTGAGAGATTCAAAACCAAGGTTACTGCCCATAGAGTAAAGTAGGAGGTTGATTGCCATGAAAGTAGAGGACTGTAGGATCACTACAACACTTATGAAGTAAATTTTCGGCAACCGAAAAAAGTTAAAGGAATGCTCTAAGCTCTACAAAGAAAAAACCAATGAGCTACATGATTGTAACCAGACATTAGCTTGAGGAGATGGCTTTCTTTGTTAAAAAATATTAAAAATTTTCAACAAAAACAAGGGTAAACCCTCTCAGTTGGAAATAGTTCAGGAAAATATTTTGATAAAGTAAAGTTTGCTGAGAAACAATGATTAAGTTAAGTCAAAAACAATGTTTTGAACATCATGGCTTGGGCAGCTTGCTTCTGATGTTCAAAACAAAAGAAAAGCAAGGGAAGCAAGGATTGATGTAACTTGGAGTGACTCAGAGAATGAAGAGGAATCAGGATGATGATGATGAACTGAAAACCTTTACTGCTTTTATGCTATCAATGATAGCAAAATGGCAGATTTTTAAGGAATCAGACAATGATAAATTAGATGAATCAGATGAGACAATTGGGTGTCAAGAGACAGAATTGAGAGAAGAAAATGGTATTTGCAACAAGCTACAATCAATGTTACAAGGAGGTATACAAGCTTGTTGAAGTAAAGATGAAAATGAGTACGAAACTGAAAGAGCTTGGAGGAAAATTGACTCTTTAAGACTAGTAAATGAAGATGCTAAAGTGAGAAATCAACCAGTGAAAATTTGATTCAAATGACTATGCTTGACAAAGTGAGATTTGTAAAGAAAGATACATCTGATAGAGAGGATTCAAGAAGATTCTCGAAGAAAAATTCTGAAACTGAAGCTGATCTCTTGAAATAATTTGACTTTCAAAAATTACGAAGCAAGTGTTTCCTCTTTGAGAAAGTTTGGCTGAATCAGAAGCATACGGGTGATACTCATGGTATTGGATATGTGGAAGTCTACTGTGTCAAGCAAACTCAAAGGAGTAAGTCGTCAAAAATTGTTCTTGAAGCTCGTATAACTTGTCCTCACTTTGTTCTACAGGTTACTACGGGTATAAGCGGTTCACATTAAGCAAAAATGTCATAAATGTATAGATTACCTATGAACTCGTTAAATTGTACAATTTCAAGTAAATTATACAATGGCAAGATGTTCCAAATAAACAATATTCAACTGCCGCATGTAAATGTCAAAAACTAATGGCTGTATGATAAGGAAGAATGATTGAGAAGAATTTGTTGCTCACACTGCACAAAAAGCTCACAATCTTAACAGGTGGTATTCTAGATAGGGGTGTTCTTAGACATATGTGGAAAAATAAAGCATTATTGACAGTGTGACAAAATGTGATGGAGGTTAGTCACGGTTGGAGATGGAAAGTATGTCTAAGTGATAGGAAAAGGAATATAAGCTCTAAGAGTCACCCTATCTTACTTTGATGTGTGCTAGTGGGGTTAAAAGATAATTTCATAGCTAAGTCAACTATGTGATGCTCAATACAAACCCCCCCCCACAGTACAATTTTTTAAAACAAAATTGCTCCATTTTTTTTAAAGATGGTACTGGTGTCTGAAAGGTGCTCGCCACCTCTGATTATTGCTATGGAATTATCTCAGGTAGTGATTTTTTTTGTATTATGCAAAATTTGGTGAGACTGGGTATGGCACCAAGGCTAGGTCACGTCAACTTAATGACTTGTCTAGATGTCCGCCTCCGAAATCATTAATGGAATTCCAAAACTAGGAAAACATCACTAATTGTGTATGTGGACCATGTCCAATGAGAAAACAAATTAAGTCCACACACAAGAAAGGAAGAATATTACAACATCAAAACCTCTGAACTAGTTCATATGGACTTGATGGGTCCAACTCAAACATAGGAGTATTGTGGTAAGAAGTACATATTTGTTGATGGATGATTTTTCTTGATCACATGGGTTAACTTTATTCGTGAGAAGTCTGATACTTTATTGTATTCGGGCCTGTGTTAAAAGGTGCAGGTGGAAAAGGGATCCAAAATTGACAATTCGCAGAATTCGTACGATCATGGGAATGATTTGAGAATTTTGAGTTTGCTAACTTCTGTGATGAGCAGGGTATACAGCATGAATTTTCAGCCTCCAAAGACACCACAAAGAATGGGTAGTGGAAAGGAAAAATAGAGCTTCAGGAAATGATTATGGTGATGTTCAGCGGAAGAATGTTACTCAAAAATTTTGGGCTAGGCTGTAAAGACAGCTTGCTATATTGCAAATCGTGTCTATATGCGGGTGGGTAAAAAACAGACACCCTATTGAACTTTGGAAAGGTAAAAAGCCTAATGTGAAAATACTTCTGAGTATTTGGAAGTAAGGGCTATATCTTGAGAGATAAGAGAATCTAGGTAAATTTGATTCTCGCAGTGATGAGGAGTATTTCTTGGATATTCTTCTAATAGTAGAGCTTTAATCGTGTGTATGATTTGCGTACTCTTACTGTTATGGAATCAAGAAATGTGTATTGTGATGCTTTAGTTCACACTGATGTGTGCTTGTGAGTTTCTGATGCAGATAGTGAGACTATGAACAAGCGGAAGAGGGGAACAAAACTGAAGATGTGAGGTGCCACAATGGACAATTACGGAAGATGACATTGGAAGTAATCTTGAACCATCATCCAGAGTAAAATTGAACATCCATTGGGCAAGTGATTGGAAGATGTCTCAGCACTAATGAAAAAAAAAGGCGTCATGTAAGGAAGAGCTAAACTATTTGATATATTCCCTGTTTGAGCCTAAAACTGTGAAAGAAGCATTAACTGATTGAACATTGGATTAACCGGCTATGCATGAAGAAGGGGGTGTTAAATCATTGTTCGTAATGATGTGTGGACTCTTGTACTTGACCAAAGAATTGTGAATGTGATAGGTACCAAATGGAATTCAAAAATAAATCTGATGCATTTGCGGACTATCACTAGAAACAAGGCAGACTGTTATTAGGGATACAAAAAGTCAAAAGGAATAGACTTTCATGAAAACATTTGCACTATGCCAAGGTTGGAGTCTGTTCTCATTCTACTTGCCTAGCTTGTCATTAGGCTTTAGACTTCACCAAATGGTGTAAGAGTGCCTTTCTGATAGCATTCTATAGGAAGAAGCCTATGTTGAACAACTAAAAGGATTTGAAGACCTAAAAAATCCTGATCATGTGTACAAACTCAAAAAGGGCACTGTATTGGTTGAAAACCAGCCCCTCGAGCTTGGTATGAGTGGCTGACCAATTTCTGGTTAGAAGCTGAATTTACTCGAGGGGGAGTTGATAAAACCTTGTTCATCAAAAAGGAATCATACACATCCTTAAGATCAAAATCTATGTTGATGATATTGTGTTTGGATCTACTTCTAAAACTTGCTAATCATTTTTCTGAAACATATGAAAGAGTCATTTGAGATGAGTATGATGGGAGAGTTAAATTATTTTCTAGGGATTGCAAGTCACTCGACGGAGAAAGGCATTTTATCTCTCAATCCAGTAGCCCAGAGACCTAGTAAAAAATTTGATAAAAATGCCTAGGACCCCCATGAGCACTTAGTCTTAATTTAGTAAGGATTCCTCAGACAAGGATGTTGACCAAACCCTCTATCAGAGCATGATTGGAGCTTACTTTACTTAACGCGAGTAGACCTGACATGGCATTTAGGTTGGATTTGTGCTTGTTTTCAGCTTGTCCCAAAGAATCACATTTGTTGCTGGGAAAACGTATATTAAACATGTCAATGGAACTCTTGGTCATGGAATTTGGTTTACTTTAGACACAATGGCAAACATGGCCTGGATACACTGATGCAGACTGGGTCGGATCTGTTCGATAATCGGAAAAAGCACTTTTGGGGGGTGTTTTCTAATCCGGCAACCAATTTAATTGCCTGGCTAGTAAAAAACAGAATTCCATTTCATTATCCATGCTGAAGCCCGAATACTCGCTGCTAGAAGTTGTTGTACTCATTGTTAGAGATGAAGCAGTGTTAGTGACTATGGTTTTAAGCAGATGTCATGGACTTTGTTTTGTGACAACAAATGAGTTTTTGCCATTAGTATTTCTAAAAAACGGTTCAACATTCTCGCACTAAGTATATGTATCGATATCATTTCATTCGTGAGGTTAGTCGAAGAGAAAGTAATCTCCCTTTAGCACATACCCACTGAACATCAACCTTGATGACCTCTTCACGAAACCTCTTGACACTCTTAGATTTGAGTTATCAGGAAATCATTAGGAGTTTTGTTCTCCGAGAGTGTGTGGGTTGGGGTTGGGGCTTGAGTGGTTCTTAGAAAGCTTTTATCTTTTTCTTAAGCCATAGGCATGTGCGGTGTGTGTCTTCTTTACTATTGCATGATCACATTTTTCATTTCTTGCAAAACTCCTTTCTATGAACTGGCCGATGGTTGGATACATTCTAAATTGACTTTTAGAATCTAATTGATTTTCTGAATGGTAAATGGAAAATAAAAGGTCATTGGATGAGGCCAATCATGTTCCAGGTCAGACTCTTGAAGCTCTTCACAAGAGATTTTTTTGAATATGGAATCCGTTAGTTTCTGATCATTTGCAAAAGTTATTTTTTTTAAAAAAATTTGGATGAATCTCTCTTGTCTGTAAAATCTAGACTTGACCATGATAGCCATCCCTTTTGAAAAACAAAAACAACAGAAACAATTGTGTTCATTGAATGGAAAGGGCTACTTGTGAGTTTGAAGTAACAACTACCTGAGTTATGTGACAAAAGGTGATGGCTACATGCTTACATGTGTGAAAGCCACCATTCTAAAAGTTCCCTACATTCGTATGTGTGACAACTTGGAGATATAGGGTTGGAAAGTTATTCGTTGTTTGTTGAACAAAAATGTTTAAGATCACCATTGGGATCTCATGAGGGGGTTTGACTTCTAGTGCTGCAATGATAAAGATGAGATCTCCATTATGAACTGTGCCTAGATCTTGTTTTTAGGATCTATATTCGCATTGATCTCACTATCCAAACATAGCTTCTTCAATTCATGGCTGCTAGTGTGGGTTGTCTCATCTTTGTCTATCTTGTCTTTGACTGTTCCTTTCTTAGTCATATTAGTTGATATTTTTTTATGACCTCTACCAGTTTATTGATTATTCTTTTGCATCAATGGAATTATGTGATTAGTTTCAGTATTTCTATTGTAAAAAAAAAAAAAAAAAGAAAAAAAAACGTGGTTGTCTCTCGCGGGGCCCTCGAGGGTTCTCGGTCCCGCGAAGTCTAAGTAAGTCTCGTCGGTTACTCGCGGAACCCTCGCTCCCGCGAAATCAACTTACTGGGCGAGTATTTAAGGACGCCTCTGTTACCTTTTTGCCCTATTTTCTTCTGGTCTGGCGTTCTCCCTCCCTCTCGCTCCAACGACTCTTGGTCGTCTTCTAGAGACGGTTCGTTCTCGATCTAGCGACTCCAATTGCCCTCTTTCCTTGCCATCTTCGTGTAAATCTCGGTAATTTTCTTCCTCTTGCTGATTGTCCGTTTTTCACTTGTTCTAGGGTTCATATAGGTTGTGTTTCTCTGATACAGCACTCATTCCTTCTCAATACTTCTAATTTTGGGTGTATTTTGATCTGTTGTTGGGTTAATTGTGGTTGATTGTGGTTTAATTTGTTCAATTAGGACTTGTGCTTTTCTATTTCTCTTTTTGGATTTTTTTTTGTGTTTGTCTGTTGGGCTAGTCATCTCCTGGATAGTGCATTTAGATTACTTTTTGTTCGGTTTCCCTTACTTCATGTCGCCTCCACACCCACGGAAGAGGCCTCGCACGAGGGGTGGCTCGAATGGTCCCTCTACCCCTTTCCATAGAGAATTTCCTCTAATGGCTCTTTTGATACCCATAAATTTAGACCAAACTCTGAGGCTGAGGCCCGTTTTAACCGTTTATTTTTTCATTCACGCCCAGTCTTCATCTATAGGGGTGTTCTGTTGAATGAGTTTCCTGATACAGTGATGTTCACGTACTTCCATCACATGGGTTGGGAACGCATGGCCGTCCCTAAAGGCTTTACATGTCCTGAACTGGTCCAGGAATTTTATGCCAATATTCATGGGACGGATAAAGAGGCTGGGACTTTAAAAACCTAAGTTAGGGGAACCTTTTTAGATTTTTCCATTCCTACTATATGTTTCACTCTTCTCATTCCTCCTCTACACCCTGATCGAGTTGGTTTTCCATATCTCCCATCTGTTACTCCTCCATCCAAAGACTCTTTGGCTCAGTTACTACTGGCATCTGCAGGTAATTGGCCATCCGATTACCTCCTCAGCAGAAAGACTTGAGGATGTCTTCGGTTCTCAATCATGTAATTCTGTAATTTATTCCATTGTACATCTCATGTGAGTGAGATCGACGAGTCCGTGCCCGGTTTATTGCTGCCATAGCCCACAAAACTTCCCTACGATTTGGGGCGTTTGATGTTCACCTGATTCTGGCCTCTCTTTGGAAAACACTACATGTGTTTTTTCTTCCGTTCGGGTTGTTGATCACTTCATTCTTGGAGGTTCAATCAATTGTTACCTAGAGTCTCATGACCCCGTCTTCACCGGCAAGCCCATCCCACCGCTCGGACTCTTTGTTGAGCAATGCTCATCTCGGTGTGTTGCTCCTCCTCTTATTGCGGCCTCATACTGTGAAAAGATTGTGCCTTCCGACGATGAGATCACTCCTCCCATGGTGATTCATCTTCCTTGGTCTGATCCGCCTACTTCTTCTTCTGTTGTCTCTACTCAGCACTACAATGGCCAGTTGCTTCTTTGGTTTCACATATGGATAAGATTCACAAAAATCTAATGAGCGCATTAGTCTTGTTCATGCGCGGGTTGATCGTCATATGAAGCCAGAGCTGACATTAAAGCCGTACGTGATACACCTCAGCTTTGTCACAGCGTCACACCGGGGGGGGAAAATTCATTACTGATGTCAATGAGTTCATACAGAGCATTCGTCGACAGTGATCTAGTTGTTTTGGTGGCGGTCTAGCTTGCCTTTTTAGTTTTTAGCTGTTCGGACTATGGTTTAGTTTTCTGTTTCCAGTTT
>CM018903.1:9610796-9615796 GCA_009663005.1 Actinidia chinensis
GTTGCATCTTAGGAGACAGACGTCCAAAACAGCCGTAATGACCAGTGACAATGGCGAATTCTATCCTGTTTTCAAGGAGACAGTGTTGAAGCTAGCCGATCACCCTTGTGATTTTTTTGTTTAATTATTTTTTCATACAGTTCTGTTCATTGTACTTTATTTTCTACTTACTAATTCCAGAATTTACTAAATTTTTTTTAAATAATCTAGACAGAATTTGATTCAGATTATTTGTTTTACTAACAAACCTTTTTGATTTCTGATTTTTTGTGAAAATAACGAAATTATATAGTCGAATTTAATACCAGATACTAATTTCGTGTTTTTAAATGCAGATGAACAACTGAAACGATTACAATTCTGGATGCTGAATGACCCGAATGAGTAGAATATGAATGGGGCACCCCCTTGCTGTGCGCCCATACTTGGATTGGCCATCCCCGCTGCTTTGAGGCACCAGTTCCAACAAATATACTGGTGAGCCATGTTTGAGAAGTTCAGAACGGTTTCAATGGAATCGATGTTCAAAAGATGCAGCAAAAGATGTTTTCTATCTAAAGACTTTGAGTCTGGCTCGACTTTTCAAAAAGGACGCTCCCGACGTGAGCGAGGGTGAATCAATCGCGATGATTAACCGCGGAGATGCTTGGAGACATGCCTGATTTTTCTTTATAGGAATGAATGTCATAAATGGCTTGGATACTAAACACTATATAGTGTATTGTGCGAAGCAATAGACCGCCAAAGAGCTTGGGAATCTTTTACAAGAATACAAACAAAGATGTTGGGGTCAAGAAATTTGTCCGTGGCAGATTTTTGGAATACATGATGGTGGCACCCAAAATAGTGTTAGCCAAGTCAGGTTTCAGGTGATTCTACATGAAATTCTGCGACGGGATGCAACTTAGTGAGACATCTTCAAGTACTGCATGATTGAAAAAACTTCCACCTTCATGAAGGATTTCAAGAACTATCTCAGCACAAGCAAAAAGGAATAACCTGAAAGACGTGATTGTGTGGCTCCTAATTGAGGAGGACAATAGGTTTCCGAGAAAGGGAACCCAGGCTGGCAATACAAATCAAAGGCAATAATTGTGGAGCAAGAGTCAGAGTCCAAGGGTTCAAAACTCCATACCAAACTTAAGAATTTCAGATCTTGGGTGAAGCAAAAGAACTTCAAATTCACTAGCAAGTGTTATCTCTTCGACAAATTGGACATCAAGCAAAGACTGTCGTAGTCGAAAGAACCAAGGAATGCTTCAAAAGCCCAAGCTGCTCAAGCCCGACATGACTGTGGAGAATATCTCCAATAGAGTAAATGATATGAAACCTGGTGCGGTTGTGACAGAAGTGAACTTGAACAGCTCTTAACGCCAAGAGTGGTGGTGGACACTGGGGCAGGGAAGGTCCGTGCTGAAAATGACCTCTGAAAGGAAATAACGTGAATAATGTAGCTCCATGTGCCGGAGATCCGCAAGAATCTTGTTTCAGGATCTCTACTTAGCAAGCATGTATTTAAGCTTATTTTTGTGTCAGATAAGTTTATTCTGACTAAGGATGGGGGTTTTGTGGAAAGGGGTCTTAGCTGATTGGATTATTCAAAAATGAATGTACTCACTGTAATCCCAAAGTTAATAATGAAATAAGAATGCCTGAATTTCTTCTGCGTACTTGATGAGTCTTCTATATTTTTGGGCATGGTAGATTGGGACATGTTTAATTTTGTTCTAATTCGTAGATTAGTTAACATGGAATATTACCAAATTTATATTAAAATACTCACAAATATGAAGTAGGTGTGGAGGCCAAATTAACAAAGCCCTTTTTAATCTTGGAAATAAGTCTGAATCTCCTTGATTTATTTATAGTGATATTTGTGATTTGAAATTTGTTTCAAACACGGGAGGTTTTTTATCACTTTTTATAGAAATGCAGTAACAAAGGTAATTGTTATGGGTACTTGCTACGAGTAAGGATGAGGTTCATTAAACAAGTTTTATTCAGTATAAAACAGAAGTTGAAAATCAACTTGAAAAAAATATAAAAGTTTTAAGAAGTGTAAGGTTTTGAATATGAATCACCTTTTGGGTGAGTTCTGTTTCCAACATGGAATATTCACCAAACTACTGCGCCTATTCACCACAACAAAATGATGTGGCAGAAAGAAAATGAATTTAAAAGAAATGATGAATGTCATGTTGATAAGTTCGGGTTTACCCAGAACTTGTGGGTGGAAGCAATCATTTTTCTGCAGTTTACCTCCTTATAAAATCTCTTCACAAGAAACTAATAACACCATATGAGCTGTTGAAAGGTCCAATACCTTCCTCCAAATATTTGAAAGTGTGGGGGTGTTTTGGTCAGATTGCAATTCCGACCCTAAAGGGTAAAAATAGGATCGAACTATTGATTGTGTATTCATAGGATATGCAAACAATAGCAGTTCTTATCCGTCCTAGTGATAAGAGTGAAAATCCTAATATTTATGTCCAATACGGTTATGGAATCTAGAATGCATATTTCTTTGAGGATGTGTTCCCATATACTCTACACAAGAAGTTGAATATTCGAAGAGGAAGTATGACATTGCTATAGGCAATGACCATATCCAAAATCAAGACTTTTGATCAAAGAAGAGGAAAGGAGGTTGAACCTAGACTAGCAAACGAGCTCGACGTCTAAATTTTTTGGACCAGATTTTCTAACTTACTTGTTCGGAAATGAAACCCAAACTTTTGGGGAAGCTATGTCCTCGTCCAGACACTCCTTTATTGAGGAAGCTATTAATAGTGAAGTTGAATTCATCTGTAAAATCATACATTGGATGTAGTGATCTTTCCCAAGTGTCAACACTTGGATATAGTGGATATTTAAAAGAAGATGAAACAGATGGTTCATTGTAAATACAAGGCAAGCTTGTAGTTAAATGATATATAGACAATTGAAGGATTGAATTACTTCGATACTTATTCTCTGTCCGAGAATACATCCATTAGAATGATTAATTGCTATGCAGCATTTATATTTAGAAATAACTCAAATGGCTGTTAAGAAGCATTTTTTCAATGGTTTTTGAATTAGATGAGAAAGCTATGTGAAACAACTTGAAGGGTTTTGTGGTTTCAAGAACAAGAGATAAAGTGTGAAAACATTGTTAAGGTCTTTATACGACTAAGCAAGCACCAAAATAAATGGCAAATGAGAAATTTGACATATAATGTTGTCAATTCATTCAAAAATCAATGATGTGACAAATTGCTATGTGAAGGATACTAACAAGGATATGTCATTGTTGTCTAATGTGGATGACATGCTAATCGTTTGGTAGTACTAATGAATGATTAAAACACTAAGAAATGTTAAACTCTAACTTTTGACTCTAAGTTTGACATGAAAGATATGGGTATAGCAGATTTGATTTTAAAGAATAAAAACACTAGGACATCTGATGGATATCCTTACACCATTACACTATTTAATAAAATTCTTAAAGTTTAGTAAGAATGAATAATAGTTTGGCCAGAATACATATTGATCCAAATCATCATTTGGGAAAGAATATAGGTGAAGGTATATTGCAATTAGAGTATTCCCAAATTATTGGGAGTTTTGATGTATCTTATTATGAATTGCACAAGGCCCGATTGACTAATGCGTAAGTAAGCCGAGTAGGTATACCAATAACCTAAGTGAGAATCATTGGCAAGCATATTCCGGGTTGGTTTAAGAATGTAAGATATACCCAATTACGGTCTAACACCTACACGAGATATCTCACAGTACTAGAAAGGTACAGTGATGCAAGTTGGATATCCCCCGATAGTAAAGACTCTAAATCCACGAATGGATATGCCTTTACAATGGGTGGTGTCAGCTGTGTCTTTGAAGTCACCAAGCAACATTATTTGCACGGTCCACGATGGAATTCAAAATTTATACCTTTAGATAAAGCTGGAAAAAGGCTGAATGATTCGGCCACTCTCTAAATATTTCTGGTGGCCTAAGCCAGTTTCTACAATATGCACATCCATTGCGATCGTCAAACAGGCAATTGGAAGATCAGAAAATAACATGTATAACGGTAAGGTCTAGACATATACGTTAAGACAACACAATACCGTTAAATAACACTTCTTTCCTGTAAACTTATATCTATTGAGTATATAAAATCAAAGATTAATATAGCAGATTCCGTTGACTAAAGGATTGATTAGGAGCAAGTTTTATTGATTAATCGAGGGAAATTGAATTAAAGCCTATTAATTTAAAGTCACCTAAATAGAAACCCAAGCCTCGGGGTTTGTGGGGACGGTGGAGATCCCAATGTATGTAGGTTCATGGGCACCAGCAAGTGGTGTGTGACTCTTAGAAAATCACTAGAAAAAATTAATTTTCTACCCCATTTCTTATGATAACTCATGATTACTTGTATTAGGTTGAGGCTAAACTATCTTGTTAATGATTCCATATCATGATAATTCTGAGTGGATAGTGCAAGGATTCCTTAATGAGAAATCCCCTATATTAGTGTGAAATGGGGGGCTCTTCTATGAGAATGAATAAATGCACGGGTCTCTAAGGTACTCATTGAAAATTACCAAGCGATGCCCAGGCCAAAATGGGCACAACCATGCGAACCAATTTTGTGATTTGGGAAAACTCTGTGTGATAATTATTGTCCTTGGCTTACCTAATGGCTGAATAGTTTCAAAGACATCCTGTCCACTGTTATCTCGTATACTCGATAGTTTTTTCACAAGGTTAGTTCAAGGCCAAAAGTTACCTACCTCTATCAGGGAATTCTCTTAAATTCTCTCTCCTTGGAATCTGTTTTATGCATTAAAACAGAATAATTTTCTCCTTCATGTGGGGATTGTTTAAAAAAGTTAAACTTTGAAACTGAGTTTTGACCTAATTTTTTGGGTGGGTTCCGCGGTTATTCGAAGAGTATTGACCCAGTGTGGAATGGATTCTCCTTCGCGAGTAGATAACCGTAATGC
>CM018903.1:9628296-9633296 GCA_009663005.1 Actinidia chinensis
TTTCCGTTTCTCTCTCTTGCGTTAATCAAGTTTTGGCAAGCTTTCTCCCCGACATGCCCTAAGCGCATATGCCATAGTCGGGAGGGTACAATGATCATCACATAGAACGTAGCAAGCGGATGCTCTTTCCATGCTGTATGCCCTCAAGGAAATCTAGTTTCCTTTTGATTCCCTTCAATGGCAATAATGCTCCTTGTACAACCTTCAGGACTCCACCTTCCTATTGTTTACTGTAACCGCTAGAATCTAGCATACCTAGAGAGATCAGGTCTCTCTTTAGATCAGAACATATCTGACCTCTGTAAAGCGTCTTGTTGTACCATCATTTATCTTCAAATGGATCATTCCTATACCTTTGTCTGCAAGCTTTGTTTATGCCAATCCAAACAACACCTCCATCAAGCCCTCAGACTTTAAGAACCAATGCCCGATTTTTTTTTGGACACATATGATAAGGAGCATCCAGAGTCCAGATCCATCTATCAGACGGCTTGTCAGAAGATAAACTGAAAATGCCTGAGTCTTCTTTATTCACTAGAATGTTTGTGCAACAGTTGCAGTTGACTGTCCTTATTAGGACTGTCTTTCTTCCAGTGCCTTTCTGGTGACAGTAGGCACATTCGTCCCTTCGCAGGACTGCCTCCATGATGATTCTCCTTTTGAGCGGATCTTCCTCCCCACTGATTTGTCAATTTTCTATTGTTTGTCCTGCCTCTGAAACTTCAAGTGCTTCTGGTGTAGTATATGTGTGATCAAATTGATCCTTTCTTCGATACTCATTGTCACACCAAAGCATTAGAAACATCACTGATTTAACCTCATCTTTTCCATATAAAAGAGTTGTGGTTAAATGATCATAAAGTTCAAGGCAGAGAATTCAATATAAAGTAGTGCCATATCTTCATCATAATTTCAACAATCTAGATTCTGTAAATCACGAGAATCTTGTTGAAATTATCCAGGTGCTCAATCATAGGTGTACCTTTTTTTGGTACTGGAAACGAAAGAGCTTCTTCTTCAAGTAGAGTCGGTTCTCTACTCTTTTTGTCATGTACTTGTCCTCCCGTTTCTTCCAAAGACTTGTTGGCCAAAGTCTCCTTCATGACAAGTATTTCTAGTCCTTTGCTAAGCAACAATCGTATAGTGCCACAACTTGCCGATTTATAATCTCCAATCTTCATTCGACATATCTTGGGCTGGCCGTCCAAGTCAGAATGGGATCCTTCTCCGAAATAAAAGATCTAGGACGTCGCAGTGCCACATGTCCAAAGTTTGTTGGTGGCCGTTGAATTTTCTCCAACCTCGAACTTTGCATTGGATAACATGGTTCTCTGCATCGAACCATTGTGGGATCTTTATTAGCAATCTGTTGCTCAAATTTGCTCCTTTTGTGGGATGTGCAACGGTCATACATTCGGACACCTGGTATACTTACAGGTGTGACTCCCAAAATTACCAAAATACCACGTTAATGCTTCAAATAAGCAAACATAAATTTCAGAGTGTTATTTTGCAACGGACCCACGGTTGCGTCCGGAACACTCACACAAATGGGTAAGAACAAGCTGAACTTGGCCAAAAACGACTAAAAATCACTGAGTTTGCCAAACAAATTCTGCCGAGTTGACTCAGCAGGAATAATTTCCTGTAACAGTAAAGGAATATTCTGTTCTCTTATGAAGGAATATTCTGCCACATAAGCAATGGAATCTTCCTGCTGAGATTAGCTAACTAGGCTGCTATGTGGCCAGCTTGTTTGACCTCACCTGCTGACGCGGCTATTGACTGTGTGCGATGACTCATCTACTGACGTGGCGTCTTCTCTCTGGCTGATTTTTCCGGCAGACTGGTTTTTCCGACGATTTTTAGCAAACTTCGCCTTCGCCACTCTACAAGGCTCCTTTTAACTCCGATTTTGATGATCTTTATAAAAACCGTTAGAATCGTCTCGACGAGACGCTCTACTGGATAATCAAAATTCAGATTTAAGGACTTTTCAAAAACTTAAATTTTTCACACAGAGACGAAAACTTTGTGTTTTTAAATGTGCTATCTTCTGATAGCCAATGTGTTGTGCCCACTGGATTCAGGCTCACAAATAAAACACACAAACAAGAACACAAGAGTTACGTGTTCGGCAAATGCTTACGTTCCACTGGAGACAACAATTCAATATAAACTTGAAAATTTACAAAGACAAAACCCTCAAGATCCCTCACTGGCAGAGCTTATACAAGTTCAGATGAACACTTGTGGGATGATTTACAGTTAGGAGAGGAGGGGTATAATAGAAGGTAGCCTACAATGGAGACTTCCAAGAGCCACAATGGAGACTAGCCACATTTGAAGATTTTCTATAGTCACATTCAAGACTAGCCACAATGGATGACTTGTTGATAAAAGTGAGCCACAACCAAGCCAGCCATCCAACCAAAATTAAAGAAGCTAAAAAAAAAGATTGGTTCATCACTGCAAAGCTGTGAACTTTTCATTTTTTCCTTTTCCGGCATTTCCGGCACAAGGGTCCTCAAAATTTTTTTTAATTTTTTGTGTATTTTAGTTGAGAGCTGCTCTGACACAATGAAGTCTCACAATTACCCTTGTGCCCCCTCTCTTCCATCCCCCCTTTTTCCTTCCCCCACTCCCCTTTTTCAGTTTTTTTTTTAGTTTTGTTTCTTTTTATTTTTTTATCATTTTTATAAAATTAATTTATTTATCAGTTTTATTTTTTTTAGATAAATAATTTTTAATTATATGTTTGTAATCTCTTATTTATTTTTTAGTTGTAGATTTTGAGAGTCAGTATTTATAAAAATTGTAAAAAAATATAAAAATATAGATCAAAATAAAAAGTATATATATGAAAATAACAAAAATACTAACAATTAATAAGCAAATACAATTTTCAAATGAAAAGTCTCTTAGGCCAATATTGATTTAGCCATGTTCAAGGAAGAATATATGTAATAATACACAAAAAAGAGATACACGAAAATATATACAAATACAAATTCTAATCAATATTACCTTCAAATTCTGCTCCCGACTCACTTGGTGATGTACCTATTATTTCGTACCACAAATGAACACGTGTCCCATAACGAGCAGCCCATCCTTTAGTTTCGTATGATGAATGTTGTCACTACTATATTGGAATGGGTGGTACAGAGTAATGTGGGTGTAAGAAAACTTACACAAAATGATTGCCAACATGGGCAATAGTTATTTTTCGACACTCTTGGTTTGGAACTAGAGGAGTCCTTAATAGCAAGTGAGTAAAATAACTACCAATATTCTCACCAAATGTATGCAGTACTAGGTTGTACCTTGATGTGATGACAATTCCCAAAGGCATAGAGTTCATCCAATACATCTTTGGTGCCCACGACTTGAACTAATTCAATGAGAATAATAGATTGACTAACAAATTTTGATTTGGATAAAGCTGATCATATAAATCCTTATTTTGTTGAATCTCTTCCATAAGCTCGAATTGTTCTTAAGACCAACCTTTTTCACCATACCCAATGAGTGCGACTATCGCACTGAATCCACAATGACCGTTAGTGTGAGAAATATAACGCTGTAAAGCCATGGGTAATTTCTCAATGTATTTATCGCGGATGGGCGGGTTGCGAACCCCCAACCCCTTCCCACGTCTCCCTCTCCCTCTCCCTCAAGACGTTGTTCGTCGATTGAATGACCCTAGATCCTAAAGTAGATGCATCTTGAAAAAAAGGTATGCGACATCTGTTTTGCTCATCTCTACCTTTAGGTCGACCTCTATGTTCCATATTATACGAAGGGGCTCGAATTGTGTACTTTGAGATAGATCTGCCATATTAATGAACCTGTCTATCATATGCTCTCGCATATATGGATCCATCCCATCTAATATCTGAACAACGTGGGATGTCCTGCTGGGTCTTGGTACCTCGTTATTAAACCCATGTACATGGATAGACAACCTTTTTCAATAAACGTCGATACTCTATAGCGGAATTGGAATGAAAAAATAACGGTAATAGGCAAGATCGTGCTCGCATGGCAATGCATATACTATTTTGATTGAACAATTGCATCTGCTGGCTAGCTGGTGAGATGCTTCCTCAACGTATTGCAGTTGACAAAAAATCAACTCCATTGCCTCTAATGAAATCCGACACCTTACTTGATTGAAAATATCATCATGTAAATGTTAATGGCGTGAAATGTTGAGAGATTGCTCGAACTACTTCTTAATATCCCTAAGTTGAATTCTCAACATCTTGTGTATTTTTTCAAAAAATGCTTGTAGGGATGACATCGTGTAATATCCCAACCCGTAAATTAATTTTACCTTATTATAATAAGGGTAAAAATATAATTTTATTGGTAGCAATTTAAATTTTTTTTAGAATTTATACGATAACAAAAATTATACCCAAATAAAAATTTTTGGTAAACTGAACAGAAATTTGAACACGTGTCGAACAATTAAAAACTGGGAACCATGTGCACAAAAGGGAAGAGACTATAGGCTAGGGAACTCAACATCATGAGCCATACTTTAAGCCATGCCTTAGCCAACCACTTTTTTCCCAAAGTCAAGTCAAACCCATACCCCTTTGCCTCTCCCAGCAAGCAAGCTGGGAGCTTGCACATGAAAGAAAGGGGAAACAGAGATAGAGAGAGAAAAAAAGAAAGAGAGAGAGAGAGAGAAAGAGTGCTGCGAAAATCAATAGGAGAGGAAGAGGAAGAGAAAAAGAAGAGAAGAAGAAAGAAAGAAAAAAATAGGAAAATAGAGAAAGCATAATTTTTCGACATTCAAGGTAATCCTTTTTCAAGTCTTTTGATTTTTGTAATCTTTGTATATTTAAAAATATATAAAATCATCTCATCTAGGAGAAATATGTTGTCTGATGGAATAAAGTTTGAAAATACGTCGAAAATAGGTCACGGTAGGATTGAAATTCGATTAAAAGTTAAGCCATGTTTTTGTCAAAATAATCCATTAGTAT
>CM018903.1:9778296-9780796 GCA_009663005.1 Actinidia chinensis
AAGATATTACATCAAGCAATTAATATTGCAATTATAACTCATAAAAGTTTAGAATTCATAATGGATAACAACAAAAAAAGAATAAATTAAAAATTAAAAAAGAATTCATAATGGATAAACAAATGAAAAATTAACTGATAAAATCTTGAATAGAGAAATAATGTGAAATGGTTTTGATGAAAAATGGAATAGAGTAATTCTAATATCCATGGGAAGTGAAAATTTTTGTTGGGAGAAAGCTAAATAATCACGTGTAGGTGGATATTAAATATTTCTAGGATAAGTATGTCTATGCGTATATATATATATCGATTTCGCTTCGGTCGGTTCTAACCACGGTTGGAAAATAAAAACGGTAAACCGAACCAAATTTACCGGTTCTTAATTTTTTAAAAAATCAGAACCTCACCATAAACCTCAGAAACCAATCCAAAATGCACGGTTAGTTTTGGTTTCGGTTTCGCTTTGATACCGATTTTCAGATTTTTGGAACCCCTAGTTGCGGCAAGGGACATATTTTGGGTCCGGGAAAAAGATTGGTTGTGGCCTATTGCATTGGAGGTCTTTACTTGTAAGAAGATTCGTTGCAATGGTGATATCACATGATGTGTGTGACAAATGATATCACATGCACGTTGGTCAGGTAGACAAATTTGGTGTAAAATTTTCAATCAATCCATCAAGGAAAGGTTGTCGATCAAAAAAAAAACCATCAAGGATGGGTTAACATTTTCCCCACATGCACCTGAAAAATAACGGATCGTTAGTCAATTTGTTTGGTTGTTTTAACTCAGTAAGTTGGGCGCGGATTGAAAATTAGTTTGCATATTAGACAATCTTTAACAAGTTTTTATTATATTTGAATAGAGAAATAAAAAAGAAGGAATCAAATGTGGCCGAGTGTGTGTACTAAGGCTTCTTAATGTTTATAATTGAGTCGAGTTATAAATAGTTTGCAAGTATGTACTATACATACAAGTAGGAACGAAGGGTTAAGAGGCACACGACCCACCTAGATTTTTGGATATTACTATTACGACTCCATTCTTAAATAAGATATATGTGAGAAACACCTAAAAAATTACATTAGTGCCCACTCTAAAGTAATTTAGAACTCCTAGATTTTTTAAGTTTTGCAAAAGTTTTCCATTTATAGACTGAAATGAAATATGATTACAGTGGAAAGAAGAAAAAATAACACAAGTTTCAATGTTTAAACCCGGATGAAAATGCCGGTTCGACCGGTTGAACCGTCGACCGGTCGGAGGAACGGTCCGGTGTAATCCCCAAAAACCGTTTTGGTCCCAAACCGTTCAATCCGGTCACCCGCGGTTGAACCGGGAAACCGGTCCATTGAACCGGTCGTTGAACCGATTGAACCGGTTGACTGAGAATATTTGACCTTTTTTGGTATTAATCACACTTTAGACCCTCATAATTTTAAGTATATCTCACTTGAATTCACTTTTAAAATTATTGCAATTAACTCCCCAATTATTTTTATTTTTATCTATTATAAATAGTTGATGACGTCACGTTCGATAACGGTTCAATAACGGTTTGACCGACGGTTGAACCGGTGAACCCGTGACCCGATGGCCTTTTCCGGTTCAACCCGTTTTCGGTTTTTTAAAACATTGACAAGTTCAATAAATTAACTTATGATTTCTTTTAAGGTTACAAAGGTTTTTACTAATACGATATTAATAATTTTAATTTACATGAAATTTATCTCATTCTAAACAAAATGTATAAAACTATTATTTTTTTAAAACATATTCCCTCCCCCTCCAACCTAGCTAGGCATCTTTCACGCCACTCGCACCAAAATTTATCTAAAATTTTAGATTCTTGAATTAACTTATTTCAATGCCGTGTAACTATAATTTGACTTTTTTATTTATTTTCTCTCATTAAGATAAATTAGGATTGTTTATATTTGTTGTTTGAGATTTTTTTTTTATTTCTACAAACTTTTGTAAAATAAATTTGTTTTATAAATTTAGTAGTATCTCATTGTGGTCGATTATTGCAAAATATTTTAAAACTGTGATTAATTAGTGCCCCTCCTAGATCAAAATTTTGGTTCCACCACTGCATACAAGTTATGTACTTTTATGGTAACTAGTCAAAACAATTCAAAACAAGTATTATACATTTTTCGTAACTAGTCTAACACCTATAATTTTCGTAACTACCTCCAACAATTCATAGCTATTAAAAATTCATAACCAATATCACACACTTTTGTAACTAATCATAATAATTCACAACTAATACTACACACTTTCGTAAAAGATATAATAATTCATAACTAACACTACATACTTTTATAACTAACCACAATGATTTGTAATTAACACAATTCTTTTCGTAACTAGATACAATAATTCATAACTAGCCATAATAATTCATAACTTTTACTATAAAAATGTATAACTTGTATTATCATACATACAAATTGATTAGTATATACCATAGCTTCTCCTTTATTCTCTCC
>CM018903.1:9958296-9965796 GCA_009663005.1 Actinidia chinensis
TGACTTCGGTTGACTAAACATTGAATTTTAAGAAGCTAAGATACTTGCCCTGTTTCTGCTCTATTCTCTTTATTCGGTCGTGCCACCATATTTTAGGTCAACCGAACTTACATTTCGATCGAGTTTCTTCTGATTTTCCAGTGGGCTGCTAAAGTGCCTTTGCTTTGGTTGAGCCTTCCTAACCTTCGGCTGAGCAGAGTTCAAGCTTCGGTCGTGCGAAGTTCACATTTCGCTTGACCGAATTCCAACTTCGGTCGACTTTTAACTAGGATTCTAGTGACCAAGTGTTTTGTTTTAAGCTTTGATAGTAAACCTAGTTTCACAATTGACAAATATAAACTGTTTGTTTGATCAATTTCTGGTTAAGAGTTGAACTAAAACTTCTACTATTTTTACAACTTTACGAGTATCAATTTATGATTTATAATCTCTCAAAGCTTCTTTCAAATATGTGCCAAGTCATTTTTGAAGTCACTTTTATTTTTTCAAGATTTTCAATAAAAGTTGAGTTTTGATTATGTTTTATCCAATTATTAAATACTTTTTCAATCAAAATAAGTATTTTATTTCAACAGTGGGAAGATTAGTGAGCATTTAATAACGTGAAACTCGAAATATAATTTTGAGATAAGGGAGAAAATAAAATTATTGTTTGTTTTGCTTTAGGAATATGTTAGAAGATTGCGATGTCAAATCGAGTTCGTATTTGTTGTTTGGTTTTTTCAGTTTTGATCTCAAGATTGTTTTTGAATTTGTAGTTATTATTTATTTATTACAAGGTTTTATTGTAGTATTGATATAGCATGTGAACTTCGATTTGAAGACATAAGACCATATATTTTAATTTAGATGTATTGAATTGATAAATGTGAACTCTGATCCGAAGCCATAGGATCATGTAATTTCATACAAGGACGGTTGGATATTTTTCGAAGGCACTTTTGAAGGCTGGTTCGAGATCATGGGGAGATCGAAAAACATAATTTTTTTTTTGGTTTTGATTAATATATATATATATATATATATAAAAGATGAGGCCGTGAGTTTGCTTGCTGAAGAAACGAGCTATGTAGAGAGAATCGGTGAACAAAGGAAGCTGTTAGTCCGTATGGCAAACCGAGAGGGGGTGAATAGGTTTGCAACTAAATCACCTAATTAAAATTATCACAATTAATTCTCCCAAATTAATTACTCCTTAATTGAATACTTGAAATGATAGATATGATGATATTAAAGAATATAGGCAAGTATATAATACAATGCGGAAGGTTAAAGAAATTTAAGAGATAAAAAATGCAAACACGATTTTATAGTGGTTCGGCCAATCGTTGCCTACCGTACACTCTCCAAGTCCTCCTTGGGGTTCCACTTATCTTCAAGCTTGCGGGTGCTGAAAAAACTTACAACACTAGAGCACCTCTTCTAGTATTTCAAGAGATTTCTTCTTTTGGAATTACAAACACTAGAGCACCTCTAGCTCCAAGAGAAATCCCTCCTCTTGTGAAATGCCACCACTAGAAAATTTTTAGTCGTCAAGAGACAAACCTCTCTTGGCAATGAATATATCACCCAAGGTGATGAAAATCCCGATTTTTTAATAAAAATATAATTAAGCAAATTAGATATAAAATAGATACAATAAATACGAACAGGTTTATAGATGTTAATTATGTAAATTAATAAATTTGTGATTCTAGTATTAAAGCGATAATGTAAAGTAATTTTGGAGTTTAATTGAAAGATTTCATAACCTTTTGAAATAAAATTAAAGAAAACTATTTAAGTGAAGGGATTTAAGTGTATATTACAAAAACCTTTTGTAAAGTATACTCAAATGGGGCCTTTGTATTATATATAGTAAAGGGAAAAGAGAGATGCACGGATGGGGATGGGGAGGGAGAAAGAAAAAGAAAGAAATAAATAAATTGGATGGAAGACAAAATGATGAGAAGAAAGGAAAAAGAATGGGCACATGGGTGTTTAGGTTATATATATATGTCTGTGTGAGTGGGTTGCTTTATATATATATATGTGTGCGTGGGTGTGTAAAGAGAGAGGGGAGAAAGACGGACCAAATAGAGAGAAAGAATTAGAGAGAAAGGAGAGGAAAGAGAAGGGATTTAATTTGAAGGTATGAATTTGTTCCGGGGGTTAAAATAAAGTTAATAACTTTTGAGTTAAAATTAAAGAAAACAGAAAACATTTAAATAAAGAATTACTTAAAAAGTTGGAGGGGGCTTAAAGTGCAATTTTTATAATTGAAAACGAAGAAAATCCGTAATGTCGGCCAAAAGAAAGAAAAGGAAAAGGAAAAAGAAAAGAATAAAAGAGAAGAAAGAAAAAGAATGTGATGATGATGTGGGAAATGATTTGGTTTGAATTAAGAAAAAGAAAAAAAAGAATGTTTTCTTTTTTTTTCTGCTGGGTGTTTATATGTGTATAAATGAGGAGAAGGGAAATAATGAGAAAGAGGAGGAAAGACCGAGAGAGAAAGAGAGGTAGACAGAAAGAGAGAGAAACAGGAAGAGAAGGAAGAGAATTTATTGAGTAGATCAAATTCTTTCTCCACTCCCTTGTAAAACTTCTGATATGTTAAATTATTATAGTAATCATATTTAGTGTAAATAATCTGTCAAGATATCCAAAAAAGTTTATCATTTGAAAATCTTTTATGGAAGGAATCAAAATTTAGTATGCATGAAATACAATTTTTTACGCACCAGACAAGCAGTAGTATTTTGGACACAATCCCTTATACGATATACGTTTTGATTGGTGATTCAAGTTTCATATGAAAGATTGGTCAACTTATCTACAAGTTATAGGATGAAATACAAATTTCCAATTTCAAGTTTAAAGGGTAGAAAACAGATTGGAAAGTATGATTAGAAAAAACTGAATTAAGTTAATTTTTGTTTCGAATCCACTGTCGGTATTTAGCCATACCTTACTTCATAAGAAAACATTTTTAGTTGATTCAAAGTATCTGAGAATAGATAATTTTAAATAGCTACAAGTTTATGTGAAATAATAGTTTTCAAATTCGAAATTGTAAAATGCACTCAAAATTAGACTTGGAAGTTCGAAGTAAGTAGAAATACTGAATTTCGTTAGGTTGTTATTCCAAATCCACTGTCGGTATTTTCGCCAGAACTCTTCATACGAAAACATGTTAGTTGATTCAAGTGTCCTACAATAGCTTATTTTAAATACCTCTACAAATGTATGTGAAATAATATATTTCAAATTCGAAATCTAAATAAGCCCCCCAAAACCGACTTGCAAGGTGAATAGAAAAAAAATTAAATTCTTGATTTTTCGTCGGATGTTGAAAATTTTTCAACAGTTTTTAGGCTTTACAAACATTATTTTTAAATAAACCAAACATGATGGTTAGCCCTAGAGTACTTGAAAAATAATTTAGGTTACATAATAAACTTAAGTAAATATATTATCGTAATTATGTCGACAAATGAAATGTATAGGAATCGATCCGATATTAGCCAAGGAACAGACGAGAGAGTTTACACAATACCCAAGCAAGCAAAGTAGTAGTAAGTAACCTAATCTCTAAAGTAGAGTAAATTACATTTGATGCTATTGAATATGCATGAAATTATGTTATTATGCATGCAAATAAAATCTATGGAATAGATATAATCTTTTGAAAAGATTTTTGTATGTATATGCCTATGTACGATCATGTTTTAACCTTTCGGGAAGGTACTCGGCCGCATGCCCCGACTCAAGGGGGTGTGAAAATCACGTTATCAAACCCAACTAAGGACGGGAGGTTCATAGTGCATAATGTAGTTTCAAGGGAAATTATGTTGACTCGGATATAGTCAAAAAAAACAAAAAATACAAGTACAGCATGAATTTGAACAAGTTATTGCGAAGCATAAATGTTTATTTTTCCAGATATGTTGTTATATGCATCTGACCATGATATTTTTATGTTTTGAAAGGTATGATAAAATCTATGTTAGAGATTATGGTTATACGCTAAGCAAAGTGCTTAGGAATATTGTTTTTGACAATTATTTCAGGTGAAAAGGAAAGCAAATGGAGTCATATTAGAACCATGTTATGTAATAATAAAATGCATATTTATATAGTATAGTCCGGATTAGAAAGTACGATGGCTTTTGAATATGTAATGTATTGAAGTAGATGAATGTTAAGACAGGGACAGTCTTTCTACCGTCATTGGCATGCATTTCCAAATGAATGAATTCTAATAGAGTTTTATTGACTCCAAAAATAAATTAATATTTCGCTTCCGCCACCGAAAAAAGTTTTAAGAAAACGAAATAAAAGTCTTAAAGAAAAAAATTTTACGAAGGAAAAATCAAAGTGACGACGCTCGTTGGCCCCGCGCAGGACCAAGATGGGCGTCGGGGCGGGTTTTACAGATTTTGCTATATCGACGTGACTTGGAATGTCCAACCAATGCGGATATTTTGATCTTAAAATAAATTTATAAGTATGAGTTGAGTCATCTTTTGAAAAAGAACAGTCAAAGATTGAATATATTTCCAAGCTTTATCTCCGACCAAACAAAAATTTTTCGAAAATTCCACCTTGATGTTATGTTATAGATGAGATGATCAAAAGTCTAAGGTACTGGATTATGATTAAGAATAATAAAAATCAATTTATGTGGCTATGTGCAAAAAAATATGGATATGTATGATAAGGAGGAAAATTAAAATCCATGTGAAACAGGTTTATGCACTTGCGAAAGATTTTTAACCGCTCCAATCCGCTCAAAATAGCATTTATCAGTCATAAAATTAAAAGAAGAATAGAGTATCATAAACCTAAAATAATTGACATTTATCTGTCAAAACTTCTAAATTAACTACTGAAAGTTAGGCGACAAACCGGAAGTTAGGTCGACTTCCTCTCCTCCTTAAAGACAAAACTTAGCTTTATGAGTTGCATGTATACATCAATCGATTAGGAGACAACTATGAACAGTTGAACCCAGCAAAAAAGATTTTCAACAACATGCGTCGTCGTCGATTAATGAACGCCATTTTGCAAACATTACAAAAGTCGAATCCCATCTTAAGTACAACCCTCCTCATTTATCCCCATGTTCCAAGCATTAGTGAACCTAAAAGAGACAAAGAGAATCCCAATAGTTTTTGAAATTCTCTGTCCATTTTGATGACGACACAAAGGGGGAGAAGAAAGAAAGAGAAGAAAAAGAAAAGAAAATAAGAAAGAAAGAAAGAAACGTTTTGGGCATTTTGAAGTTAGCATTTAAAATTTATTTAACATTTTGAATGAAGTGTAATGCTAAACTATTTTTTTGGGATAATGTCCTTGAACTTGCTGTGAAACTTGTCTTGGGATGTGATAATTCTTTATGTTATGAATGCCTTATCACTCTCACGCGTGGACTAGGTATGTGAATCATGCTTTGGGATGAATTAATGATATGATATAACATGTATAATGTTGGTATTCAATTGCTTTGCACTAACCCATGAACGATATCATAAAAGCAATGAGGGATAAACTGAAAAGACTTGACGATCCATTCGGTATACTTTCCCACGTGTTTTACTTTCAAAAAGTATTGATATAATATTAGAAAACACTTGTGTGAACCTATTTCATGCCTTGACAACTAAGTTAATAAAAAGACAAGCATGAAGAAGATTAGGGGGAGCCATTAGAGTAGAGATAGAGTAAGGGGGACGTTGGAGTTTTTGAAAATAAATGCATAAATCGGCATTTCAAAAAATAAGATTGTGTCATCATCAAAAAAAAATGCGGGGGAGAATTGTTACAATAAAGCCTCTTTAATCGATTTTTGATGATGAAACGTACGCATGTTAAACGATATTTAAAGTTTCAAGTTGCATCCTAAGTTTGGAAAGAAAGTTTGACTGATGACCTAAGTTCCAAGTTAGGAGGTTCTAAGTTGACATCCTAAGTTTGGACAGAAGGTTTGGCTGGCGACCTAAGTTCAAGTTAGGAGGTCCTTAAGTTTGACATCCTAATTTGGACAGAAGGTTTGGCTGACAACCTAAGTTCAGTTAGGAGGTCCTAAGTTAACATCCTAAGTTTGGATAAAAAGTTTGATGACAACCTAAGTTCAGATAGGAGGTCCTAAGTTGACTCCTAAGTTCAAAAGCGACAACCTAAGTTTCAAGAGTTGAAGACTTAAGGTTGAATAGAAGGATTTTGTGGACACCTAGAAAGTTAGGTCGTCCTAACTTTCAAGTTAGGACGACCTAAGTTCAACTTGGACAACCTAAGGTGACATCCGAAGTTCTAGTTTTAATCCGCGCGTAAATTACCGATCCAACGGCTGGGTCAAAAACGACCGGGTAGTTGAGATCCTTTTAATGCTAACAACAGTTATAACTCATTTTGGGATTATAAAGCAGACCTTGGGGTTGTTAAGAAAATATTGAAGTTCCATATACTTCCATCTTACACTTGTTAATACTTCAACTCTTGATCATGTCATTGTGAGCTTTATTTGGTAAAGATTTAAAAGAGAAAAAGGAAAAATTCACTCTAGAGAGGAGCTATCATTGTATTTATTTTTCTTCTAAAGTTTGTGAGTATTGATTGCTAAACATTTACTCCATTCATTAAAAGGATCACGGGCCGTTATTAATTACCTAAATTCGCCGTATTTTTTCCCTCAATACAAATCATCAGAGCAACTAATTTTCTTCAAATATCAATAGTCTCCAATGTTTTTTTTTGCAATGTCTCCAAATATAATTAATCCCAAAAAGATCAAAATCTTCAAAGACTTTCACTCGACCCCATCTCGTCCTACCATCGATCCGAACTCCACGTCCTCCTGAAAAATCATTTTAAAAAACAGGGAGTATACAAGACGACGGGAATATACTCATACGAATCAATAATGGCTCAACAAAAATGTCAGAGTAGCACAAACGAATCCATATTTTCATCAAAGGACCTCATACCAGTCTTTCCTGATACCTTAACTAGTGATGGTCCTTCATCCACGTCCTCCTAGCTCCGGCTTTTCCACGGTCCATGTGGAACGATTGGCGGATCCCTCAGTACATGTATCATTCCATTCCATAGCATTTAGGAGCCATCAAACAATAAATCATACATATCACGATGCCAACAAAATCCATGGATTTCACAGTAGCACACACATGCTCCGAGGAATACAAATCAAATATTTTAGAAAAACCTCCGGAGTTTTAGAAGCATATTGTATACCTCCTGCTACCTCACATTCCCACCATTAGATATGAAGATCTGGCTCCCCATGATCCATCATACTAACAATACTAAAATTTCCACTTGATCTGACATCATCTCACTATCTTCACCGTTGATCTGCACCCCTATCTTTCAGGATCAAAACTTACACACACCATATAATTTCTCTCATTCTTTCTCTCTCTCTTCTCTTTCTTTCCCTCTCTTTCTTTCCCTCTTCTCTCTTCATTCATCCGAATACCTTATTTATAGTTTTATAAGTAT
>CM018903.1:9983296-9988296 GCA_009663005.1 Actinidia chinensis
CAAAGAGAATTGAAAAACTAATATTAATGACCAAAAATCAATAAATTAATTAAATAACCAGACTTTAATGTAAAAACTGACAAGAAGTATGAAACACTTTAAACTAAATTAAGAGGCTGAGAAAAACCCTAAATATCCCGTGCCCCCTTCAAAAGATATAAAGGATTATATAGGCATTCCAAATTCGATCCTCAACGGATTAGGAACCTCCCCCGATTAGCCTTGGCGTTCGAACACCCACTTCCTTCTTCAATGGAGCGTTGAACGCTTAGTACAATTCTTTCTGACTATTTCTTGGGCATTCGAACGCTCTAATCCTTCTTCCATGGAGTTTCGAACGCTTAGACACACAAAAAATAACTTTCATTCTCGCACTTTTTGAACTGTAAGCACGGGCGTTCGAACGCTCTCAGCATTTTTCTTCTTGCGTTCGGATGCCTAACTGCTCCTTGGTCGGCATTCGAACGTTCTTCATAAAATTCCATATTTCTTCACAACATTCAAACATCATCGCTATCGACCTTTCCTTTCCTTCTTCTTCAATGGAGCGTTCGAACTCCTGGTAATTTTTGTCACCTTTTTATTTTTTTCTTCCTCTTTTTATTGACTTTAACCTATAGACTCAGATACCTACTGTAAATATAATATATGATAAAAATTAAATAATTAGACTAAAATATACCAACTTAGGTTAGTTAAACGGTATTTGAACTACACTTAGGAGTCTACACATCACCCCCCCCAACTAACCTTTTGCTAGTCCTTAGCAAAATTAAACAAAAGCAAAAGAAATCTCTTCTTTCGTAAGAGTCCCGAATGCATTTAGCGTATCCCAGCCTTAAACGCCTAAGTTAACCCCTAGTTGGACGATGGTGTCCTCGTGAGGGTTTTCAATGATGATACTCACAATACACATTAATGCAATTTATCATAAAGACTTATAACAGCTTCTCAACAAAAATACAATCAAACAATTCAATCAACTTCAATCATGCAAGCAATCTACCAACTGTCAATGAATATAAACGAGAATTCAAGTGTGAGTGGTAGAGTCTAGTGCTCAAATGTCAACATTACGCATCCCATGACACCCAACCTATAGGTCCTCGAGCAAAATTCACAAGTTCTACACTCTCACAAGAGAACACACAAGTTTCCTCTCAGCATTGGCCATTTATGAGTACGTGTAAAAGTAACACACAAAGAGAGCAATTCCAATTTCAAAACCTCAAAAGTGTAAGTATATTGACTTGGCATATCTTCACGAAGGAATGTTCACCTTTAATGCACCATTGTGAGTGTTGACATAATAGGTTTTACTTGAAAGCGTAAATTCCGATGTAACTTATAGATACTTCAGGCCATGATTAAAAAAAGTAGTCTCAGGTCCGAATAGAGAGAATCAGTGTCATCGATGTCGACATATGCTTGATCACTACACATGCCATCCTTAATGATCACACAAGTTCAAACTCTTTTCCTTTAACGACCTTTCAACTTAAATTAACAGCGTTGATGTGATTTTTTTTAAATTCATTGTCTCCCTCCATCATAACGTAACACAATTTTTTAAAATTATCCTTCTTGTCGAGATCGTAAAAATTATATATCGTATTATCAAAGAATTTGACAGAAGGTTTGCAGACTATGCTAATTGGCCTCAATTAACAAAATACGTTATAGGTGTAAATCATGTAAAAGGTGCCAATACTTCCACGCATCACATTAACACGTAAACCAAATTCTAATGTATGAACTATTCAAACATACGAGTTCAACAAATTTCCGTTAGTAAATGTAAAATCGCTCACCAAAAACGATTCTTGGCTCTAAAGCTCACAGGTATAAAGCTCCACTTTACGGGTTGTAGTCATGTAGATTTGGTAATAAGTTTACTTCGAAACCACACGACTCGGGCGTTGTGTAAGTTTTCTCTCTCTATATATTTCACACCATAAATATCAATCATGCAAGATTGTTGACATGAGAATCCGCTTCCAACATCATATATGCAAAATCACTAATTGCTTCAACTATTTTTGAAAATAAAACATGAATGATTCAATTATGCTCGCCAAAAACTAAAAATTCTCAACACATCCACAATATACGAAAGCTCAATCATGAACATGAATACAAAGATCGATCATGAAAGTCAAAGGATCAGAAAACAAACCTGCTTCGCTTGAAAGATAATGAACCTTTTTTTTTTTTTTTTTCAACTACTCTGCAATCATAGCAAAACAACTTCTGCCCTAAATAATTTAGCAAGACATTAAAAAACAACATCCATCCAATTAAAGCATTCAACTAACAATTAAAACATCCAAATCTAGGCACTGATCCAAACAGAAACATAGTAACATAACAATTCAGAAATAAAAGAAAAACAAGTCACATAAATCCTAAATCTCACTCGTCCATCCAATCCCTCTTCCTCCCTTCTCCCGACGGATCACATGCCTTCATGGTCTTGGCATAACCGTGTGATGACTAGACTCATCCTCTACTTACGACAATCGGGTATTCACTTCTCTCTAAATTCGACATTTGCTTATCATCTCTTTTCTTAGATTCATAATGGCCTCTTTTGCTCTCCCATGCTATAGTGATCCTCGTCCATGTGCCTCTTCCTCCCACTTTCCCTTATCCTTTACCCCTCAGATCGGGACCAAGACGCGCTATCAATGGGCCCCTCCGGCTCAATCCTCCTAAAATCTCAAGGATATGGACTCCGCTTCTTTTTGATAACTCCGTCGAAATCCCGGAAAGGCACGAACCCCTTCTTGTCCGAAAAGGGCCTTATCTATGCGCACAAAGATAAACATTATACGAAGTAAGTCAATGGTCTTCCTATTATCAATTGCCCATAACAACCTAGTTCTAGCAACATTCATGGATACTGTACGTTTTAAAGGAAGCAGGGCATCGAACATGAAACGAAATAAAACTTAAATACTTGTCCTTGAGGCGTATCTGTTACACTTGCCCCTAGTGTACCATTCGTCCCCCTAAAATCAATTCCTTGTGAAACTATCACTAATCTCCGGCTCCCAACATAGAAATTGCAAACTCCTAGGTTTTCCTCTCGGGAATCATCAAAAATTTCAGCAAAAGTGTCGTAGGTCACTTTTAATTTCTTCCCCGCACCAACTACACAATTTTTCCTTACCTTGTTCAGTCTCCGGTTCATGTTTGTTTGTATGTTTTCCATGAAACCTTTGCACAATGTTTAGAACCGATTCCCACCTTATATTTGTCAGATTTATCCAACCCCTAGTGGTAAAGTTTTGACAAAACTAATGCAGTTTTTTTTCTAAGCGACTAAATTAAGCTTCACTCTCAAGTTCTGCCCCGTTGCGAACCCAGACCTAAAAAAATTGAAGACTTTTTCCTCATTTTGCCCCGTGAACGATAAGCATCATATGCACACCCTACCTTTCCTTTAACTTTGACCTTGCAGTTGGACTCCCGTGTGTCATATTACCCAAATATTCATTTTTGAGTTCCCCCTGCAACCAACCAAGCAAAATACAAACACAAATCCCACTATACAACTATGCAATGCAACGGTATTTGCCCATAAAGTGGGTGTTTTACCATGAGTCTCAATCGAACTCTGCGATACACCACGATGTTTTTGTGTTTCTCCATGTAAACTAGAGATTCTACTACGTTTTCTGTTTAACTCAAGGTCTTCAATCTTAATGACCGCACACACATGACGAATACAACATCCAATTCCCTCACACTCACTTGATTCTTTCCATTTGGACAATTCGTCGAACATGTAAGGGCATATGTAAGGTCTAAATTTCGCATGCCCCATTTCTTTGACACAATGCTCCCAAATTTCAATAACAACGGAACGATGAGTTTAAAACAAAATTCCCTTACAATTAAGGTAATTCTTTCAATTGGGCCAATTTCATCGAACATTGGAGCACACACTAATACTAGGTTGTTCATGAAAACTTTACCATGAAATTCCCTCTTCTTGTGGGGTTTATCAACTTTTTTTTTTTAAAACAAGTCCACACACTAATGGGAAGGAAAATCATGATTGTGTTATATGTTGATTTATACACCTACAGTAAACTTAAAATTTTTTGAAAACCTAGATTTCTATGATGAAATCCCTAATCTAAACACTCAAAGTAAGGAATTCATGATTTACCTTGCTTTGATCCACCAAAATTATGAGCTTTAACACCTTGATCTTCCCCCTTCAAATCGCCCAAATCTCTCTATCTCTTAATCTCTTAGATGTGTGCTGTGTAGAAGGTAACTGAAATAACGCTACTTTTCAGTTAAAAACCACCCCTAGACTAGGCATTAGAATGCTCTGAGGGCTTCGAAACCTCGGCATTTTGTTTGAGCTTCCGATGCTTAAAATATACTGTCCGGAGAATTTCGACGCTTAGTGCAATTATTTTTTTACATTTAAATTATCCAAAAACTAATTATCCTAAAAATACAAAATCCGAAGTAACTCGCCCCCCACTCGAGAACGAGCATTCCTCCGAATGTAAAGAAAACCAAATCAAAATCAACTCTACCTATAGGCTTAACCTAGACGACTCTATGTACACAAACCGAAAAGGCATTCTTCGTATTAAAATGAACTACGGTGGATCGTGGTATATCCACAACACTTAACCTCTCTTGTCTCCCAGCTCAAGATAGGTCTTCTAACGATGCCCATTGACTTTAAACACATTTCCATTCCTCGATTTTGTATTTCAATCGCCCCGATGAGATGAATAACAGCACCACAAAGGTCCGTACCATTGACTTTGAAGTTTTTCCGAAAACAATGCAAACGAAGTTGTACAAGCCATTTGACCCACATTGAATGATTTGCGCACAATCATTGATCAATGCAAACTATTTCACATCCTTAGCTTTTGATTTCTTTGTTTTCGTATGCATCATTAGTCCTATCTCTCCCTCTAACTCATTTCAATTGCACTTGCACGTAATGTCCCCGGCCTTCCTCA
>CM018903.1:10010796-10013296 GCA_009663005.1 Actinidia chinensis
TACGAGCATCCAGCGCAAATATTTCATTGAAGTCGATTCCGGGCTGCTGGGAATAGCCTTTTGCTACCAGCCTTGCCTTGTGCTTTTGAATAGACCATATTCCTTTTACTTGGTTTTATATATCCACTTCAAGCCAACCGCTTGTTTGTCTTTTAGTAAATCAATAAGTTCCCAAGTGTTGTCATTCTCAATCATCTCGATCTCTTCGTTCATTACTTGTAACCACACCTCTTGTTGAACTGCCTTCCCAAATTTCTAAGGTTCACAAGCAAAAAATGCAACATTACATCATTTCTAGATGGAGTATCTAAATCGTAATCTTCGGGATTTAAAGAATTTAAGCTTGGTGATCCTGTGCTTGTATTAGCTTGTTGAGAATGCTGATGAGGAACTTCATTTGGAGTTGTTAATGACTCAATAAAGTCATAGGTAATAGGAGTTTCATTGTCTCAAGAGTCAATTGCCATTTGGCCATCTCATCAAAAACAACATATCTTGAGATCACAAGTTGATTGGTTGAAGGATTGAAAAGCCGATAACTATTGGATTCATCGCTATAGACAACAAAAACATACTTATGCCCCTTTTCATCGAACTTATCCATATTTTGAGATTGATTTAGAGCATAAGCAATGTTGCAAAGTACTTTGAAATGATCCACCAATGGTTTTATCTTGCTCCATGCTTCAAATGGAGTTTTATTGCATACTGCCTTTGTAAGAGATCGATTCAGAATGTAAAGTGAAGTGTGAACAGTTTCAGCCCATAATTTTTTCGGTATACCTTTGCCTTTTAGCATGCTTCTGGCCATATCCACAATGATGCAATTCTTTCTATCAGCGACTCCGTTTTGTTGAGGGCTTCTCCTAATAGTAAGCTGCCTTTGAATGCCATTTTTTTTCAATAATCCATGAATGGAGTGCAGATAAATTCTCCTCCATGATCTGTTTAAAGGGTCTTCATTTGGAATTCACTTTGCTTCTCCACCAAGGCTTTGAATTTGGGGAAAGTCGGGAAAACTTCTGACTTCTCACTCAAAAAATATATCCACATCATTCTTGTGAAGTCGTCAACAAAAAGAATAAAATATTTTTTATTGCCAAAAGCAAGAGTCCTTATAGGTCCACATATATCAACACGCACCAATTCTAAAGGACCTTTAGCATGCCAAGATGTTTTTGGAAAATAAATCTATACATTTTATCATAGATGCAGCCCTCACAAACTCTTTCATGTGTCTTTATGCAAGGAAGTCCAACCAACATTTTTCATTTTTGTAAAAGCTGCGATCCTTGTTATTTAAGTGTCCATATCTCAAATGCCACAGATACATTTTATCTTGGCATTCACTCTTGAAGGTAGCATCCTCTTGGAGTGAAAAAGTAAGAGGGAAAATTTTGTTTGGTGATATATCAACACTTGCCAAAGTGCGATTGTTCTTCTCATCAATAATTTTGCATCTTTTTTCATCAAAAAATAGAGAAAAAACTCTTTGCAGCAATTGTCCAAAACTTTAGAGGTTTTGAGTTAAGTTTGGAACATAAAGAACATCATTAATAAGTTTGTTGTTACCTCCCTTGGTCTGAATAGAAATGATTCCCTTTCTGCAGCGCTTTGTAATTTTTCATCACCAAGCTTCACTTGCGGATGTAATTTGCTATCCAGCTCAACAAAAATATCATGATTTCCTGTCATATAGTTGCTGCAACCACTATCCAAGTACCATATGTTTTGTGATTCATGATTAGCAGCCATGCAAGAGTAAAATAATTGTTCATCTTGACTTTATTTTGTGAAATTTACCTCATCCCTTTCTTTTCCCTTCTAGAACTAACAGTCCCTTTGGGAATGATTAAGGATTTTGCATTTGGTGCATCTAAACTGACAATTCTTTGATTCATGATTTGATTTTTAGTATATAAGGCAATGAAGATTAGAATTATCCAGATTTTGCTGCCAATTTCCTCTATTGCCTTTACAATTGTTGTGACCAGAGTTGGGATTTTGATACTTTCTTGCATGTGGACCATGTCCTTACTACGAACATCTTTTGTGCTCTTGTTGAAATTTGTTGTTCCTTCCCTCTGAGATGTTAAGTTTGGTCTGAAATGCTTGTTTTACTGGTTGAGTTGTCTGAGTAGAAGACCTATTAATTCTCTTCTCAATTAATTCTCTTCTCAATTGCTTGAAGTGACCCATTAGTTAAAACATAGTCATTTTTGACAGGTTTTTAGCTTCTTCTATGGCAGTAACACGTACAATGATCAAATTTGGAAGGTATGTCTCCACTATGGCTTTTGATTTGATTAATAATCTCAGCAACTCTTGAGAAGAAATCTCTATTGCCTTCACTTTCTTTCATCGATAAATTATCAAGATCTCTCCACAAAGATTGCAACTTTATGGAGACAACTTTTTCATTTCCTTGAAACTCATCTTTTAGCACATCCCATGCTTCTTTTGTAGTCTTTGCATTGAAAATTCTAGGATATATTGATTG
>CM018903.1:10158296-10160796 GCA_009663005.1 Actinidia chinensis
GTGTGGGTAATATAGATAAAAAGGATTGATATATTGTACTCAAAATGAATCACCAATCACACACAAAAGATAATAGAAATTTATATAGTTCGGCCAATGATGCATACGTCAACGAAGAGAAATCAATAATCCACTAATCGAATGAATGGATTACAAAAGGAGAAGACTCACCCTCTTAACTCACTCTCTCTCACAATCTCTCTATGTCTTGCTTCTCACTCTCAACTCACAGCATACCGCTCTCTCAGCACCTTACCATCCAATTGTCATTGACTAAGAGAACGATGGTGGTAGACTTAAGTAGGATACTACATAGTTATCATGTTTTACCAGAGGATAACTCTCTCAGAGTTCTTAGATAACCGAGAGTTTCACTCTCATATGACACTCCAGTGAGCCAACTGGGCTTGAGCTTAGCTATTGGGGTGGACTCATTCAAGTTGGCTTGATTTCATTCAGGGGGATGGACTCAACAATCTCTCCTCTAGTCCACTGGAGGTAATCCGATGTCTTCAAGTTGTCCATCTTGACAATTTCTGGTCTAGCTCCCTCATAAGATCTGCAAGACATCATCCGAGATACCTTGCCCTCATCAACGAGATACTCCACTTTTCACCGAATGCACCTCCACACCGAAGTGCATACACCTTCTCACCGAGGTACCTTTCCACCCCCCACCGTGGTGTGCCGCACAGTATGTCACTTTTGCGAGTTGTCGTGGCTGCATCTTTCCTCCCTTGTGCACACAATTGGAGATATCACCGCCACTAATCAAATCGAGAGCGAAAGAGACTCGTTTCAGCGGCGACGCACCCATCGCTGTATAGCTCTTTCTTGTCTCCTTCCTCTGAGCTTCTAACTGGATATCCTGCACTGTTTGCACCACTCGCGTCTAGCCAGACTTCTGCACATATCTTAAAGTAACACCCTGCGCTCTTGTACCACTTCGGATCCTCTAGGTACCCATTCACTTATTTTGCGTGCCTCTGTGCAATGGTTACTTCTCTTGTTTATTCTTCTTGCTAATACCACTGGACCCATGTCGGACAATAGCTCATTCTGTCTGGACACTGCCCTCCAGTTGATATAGCCCTCTAGTCTTTCTTCCCCATAGCATTTCCTTACTTCCCTTGAAAACTCTCAGAGTTCTTCCACTAGTTTAAAAGTTGCATCCCTTTGAATCTAGCATCCCAATAAAAATAATTTTTTTCCGTAGATTAGGAACATGTATTGCCTCGGTCAACGTCACAGACTCTTGGTCTGCCATGTAGAATCGGACTGTTCCTTTACCAACAACTCTGTTCGTCGTGTTGTTCGCCATTCATATAAGTTCCTTATATGCTACATATGTAGAGAACACCTTCGTCAAAATCTTTTTTTTATCATAGTGGTAGCACTGCTTGATCCAATACCCCATCTGACTTTCCATCTGCCGATACTGCTAGAAGAACATCACTCTCATCCTCACCATACTTATTGTTGTTGTTGTCTCTGAAGACTAATCATGTACTTTATACTTTGGGCAATCCCTCTTATATGCCCCTCTTGGTTGCAATAAAAGCACCTAAAAGTGTGGTCTATCGACTATAACCTCCGTCGTCCTCTCCCAGTACCCCTATGATGACCTCTTCCTTAATCTCGATCTCTTTCTCTGATTCCCTCTGAGACTAAGGCTCACGAATCATCACTATCTATCGTACCCATCTCTCTCCCCCGAACCTCTTCGTTGAATAGAGTATCTATGACCATACTCGTAATCAACTTTCCATTCGGTATTGAATTGTTAAAAGAAACCATCAACGTCTCCCAACTTTCTGGCAAGGGACTCAAAAGCAGTAGGGCATGCGTCTTATCCTCAAACTGTAGGTTAACACTGGCCAATTGATTGACCAAATTCTGAAACTCGCTCGTATGTTTTGCCACTATAGTCCCTCTTTGAAACTTCAAATTCACAAGCCTCCTCATCATCAAGGCCTTATTTCGAGATGTCTTTGTCTAGTATATCTCCTCCAATTTGATCCACAACTCATAAGCACACATTTTCTGTGCTACATGATGGAACACCTCCTGTCCTGCACTGTTTGATCAGCCCAATCGTCTTTCTATTTATCTTCTTTCTTCCCCATCATTCATCGTTGCAGGTTTATCTCCTTTATTCTCCAAAGAGTCATACCATCTTTATAAAATAGGATGTCATCTATTCGTGGTTTTCACAAGGCATAATTCATCGTTGAAAGCATGATCATAGCTCCCAAACTATTCTCCGGCATCTTACTTCTTCCAAATAGAAGCAAAATATCTGAAAATTAACCTCGCGAATAAATTCGAAATGCCGAGAAACCTCAAAAAGGGCTAACCTGTCAAAAATCAAAAACTTTTTAGACCAAATTGTCAAAATCAAAAAAAAAATTGAGACCAAATTGACAAAAGCAGAAAGTCCTGGGGCCAAATTATAAATATTCGAAACTCCAGGGACTAAGCCGACCAATCTATAGTTATC
>CM018903.1:10228296-10235796 GCA_009663005.1 Actinidia chinensis
CACAGGGTACACCTCTAGAAACAGATTCAGGAGAATAAACAACAAGTATTCTGCTACATATTTGAAATAGTATATTTATAACTATTAGATAAAAATAACAAAAAAATAAATTGTTGAATCACAAAAAAAATAGAGAAGTGAAAAATATAACAAATTGGAATATACAGAGAAATGGAAAGAAAAATTGCGTTCATGAAGATATATAGATAACATATATGCATGAATATAGTAAGAAAAAAAAACAATAAATCCAAATAAAACTAAACCAAACCTTTTGGAAGTGAAGCATCCTCTTTCGTCTTCCCAACGATGTCCATGGGTTCCATTTATATAACCTTCACAAGTCAAATAAAATCTGGATCACACCAGATTCAAATCAAAACAAACAAACTATTCCAATATGCATATACACATAAATCAAACTTCAGTGCAACAGATCTAAAGCCTGGTTTTATCAAAAAACGAGAAAATTCTAAAATCTACTCGCGAATCCGGCGATCGAACCGCGAACAGATTGGAGCGAATCAACCGATTGAGATAACTGAAACGAACTCGAATCTGAGATCGAGTTTGCTGCGAGATCTGCGTCCATATAGAGCGAGTCGGCAGGCGATTAGGGCAAAATTTCGGTGAAGGGGCAACGATTCTCCACGCGTTTGTGAGCGCGTGACTAGGACTCGCGAATTCCAGCCGTGTTGGTTGGAGCGTGCGCGCACGGTTGACGCTGGCGTGTGGGGACATTTACGATGAAAACAGTAGGTTTCGTATATATATATATGAGCGGTGTTGCGTGTGTAGTGTTTTGAAGCCTTTAGAATGAAGAGGAGAGAAACAATGGCCGGGAAACAGGGGTGTGATGAATCGACCAGAGAGGAGAGAGAGAGAGAGAGAGAGAGAGGGAGAGCTTTGTCAAACCAACTAAGGAGAGCCAGCTAAGCCTCTATTCTTTTCAATCTTAAAGGCAATGTTTTTGTTGGTGGATTATAGGAGGGATAATTTATTTCCGGATAATTTTTTTTTTTTGCGGGCGTTTGGCTGGCGGATATGGAGCGGATAACTTTTTTCCCCCGTTCAGGTGGAATAGAGGGGATAATTTTTAGTGGCCTAATACGCTAACTAAAAGTATCCGGGGGAATAAGGGGGTGGGTGGGATAAGAAAAAAAATATAAAAGAGAAAAACAAAATGTATAATTTTTTTTTATATATATAGAAAAAAATAAAATATATATTTTTAATATCAAAATATTTTATATTTTGTTTCTCTCTATATCCATTTTACTCCTTATCTCCTCACACTCTTTATCCATCCCATTCTAAAAAGTATTCAACACAAAGTTAAAAGTTATCCCATCCAAAAGTTCTCCCCCCTCTAAAATTTATCCTCCATCTAAAAGTTATCCCCCTCCCATATCCTCCAGCCAAACGAGCCCTTACTTGAGAGCTAGGAGAATTACAAATTAAATCTTATAATTTTAATGGTAACAAATTAAATTATGTAACATTAATTTAGTAATAATTTAAATCATTAGTTAGTCTTTATCCACCTAAAATTAACATAATTAATTGATTTTTGTTCAAAATATACTAAAATCGCGTCGCATGTGGTTTTTTCCTTTCTAATGGACTAATCGAACAATTTTTATTCTAAAATGACATAAAAAATTGGTCTTTTAAAATAAATATAAAATAAAATCTCCAATTTATTTTGCTAATTGATTTAATTAGGGCTTTAAATGGTGTATCACTATATAAAATTATTTTCGTATATTTTGAGTATGAACTAGTTGATTACGTTAGCCTTAATACATGAAGATAACGAATGGTTTATATTATTATTGGATTAAAACTATATGGTTCAATTTGTTCCCATATTTGTTATGTAACTCTCCCCAAAAATCAAGATAAATTTCACCATTGGTCCCTCTAGTTTAAGGAAGTTTCACTTTTGATCCTCTGTCCAAATATTGTCGATTGACAATTCACATTTTTGTTTTGTTTTTAAAAGCACGTGTTTGTGAAATTTGAGGGGTTATTTTGTTGTTTTCAACATAGAAATGGGTAAACCCGCCTAATCTATTGATAACACGTTACGCCAGAGCTGCAACCAATGAGTTTAACGCAAGTTACAAAGATCTTTAATTCTCCAAGAATGAAAATTCAAGTCGATATCATAAGTTACCACTCTTAACTTGATATCTTGTTGATCTCTTTTATAGTTCGTAGCATCATCACATGCCCAAATTTAGTTTTGAGTTTAATTATTTAAACAAACTAAATTGGGCATTGTGATGATGCTACGAAACTATACAAAGAGCTCAACAAGATATCAAGTTAAGAGTGGTAACTTATGAATTCGATTAGGGCTTTAAAGGGGTAACACTATACAAAGTTATTTCCGCACATTTTAGATGTGAATTAGTTGATTCCATTAGCCTTGGATAGGCGAAGATACACGGACGATTTAAATTATTATCGGATTAAAACTATAGAGTTCGATTTGTTATAATTAAAAATATAGGATTTAATTTGTTCTCATTTAATTTTTTATGTAATTTTTCCTTCCGGTCCGAATATCGTCGATTGACAACTCACACCAGAGCTGCAACCAATGAGTTTTATCCTACAATCAATTCAATGAAGTTTACTCTTTTATAGCGATCTCTAATTTCCAAAGATCGAAAGTTCAAGTCTATACCACAAGTTACCATTCTTCACTTGATATCCTATCGATCTTTTCTATAGTTTGTAGCATCATCCTATGCCCCAATTATTTTTTTACTTTAGTGTTGTAAGATGCTACGTCCCATGAGAGCCCCATGGAAATATGCCTCATTATAATATTTAGAGTTTCAATTGATAGATATATGTGGTGATAAGTGGCTTATTAGGAAGCAATTGGATGAAGAGGGGGGATTGGCTTAGGATTGGGATGATAATTTCGTATTTGTATAGTAGTAATTTCATTTATTCCTTTGCTCTCTTTTTTTGTTACCATACGAGATGTTTGTAAATATAATTGAAAACTATAAGCCTTTACCTATATTCTCAAAATCTTTAGAGATGTAATGTTTTATCAGGCTAACTATGGGGGTGAGTATAGGAAAAGAAGGAAAAGAAATTGAGAATAGATACTTGCGACGGTCCTATGGTGGGAGAAGGTGGTTTCATACAGTCACTGGTAGCAATGGCCTATCTACGACATAGAAACAATGAGATTGACCACCGGAACTGTTTTCGAAAAACGGCTCTTCGATCGATCAAGTTAGATAAACGGAGAATGTATATAAGGAGAGAGAGAATATAAGGTTTTTTTCAGTCGGGTGTGCATATCTTTTAGAGAATAAAAGCTGACCTTATATAGCACAACTCAGCACGTGCTTGGATGCACCAATTATTGTGTCATTGGAGCAAACTACAACTCAGCGCGTGCTCGGACGCACTCACCGTTGGGTTAATAAGTAAGGCGACTGACCAAGCCATGCTCCTAGGGCCAGGCTAGTAGCTTGTTATCATGTTGTCGATGTCTCGATTTGGGCGTGAGGGTTGTCAAAAGAAATTTCACCGTGCAAGTTACCTTCTGTCTCCTGACATGCCTCAGGATTGCTGTCGATCGTTTTCTCTCTGTCAAACTGAGGCGCAGTCACCCTACCGAACTTGCTAAAGAGCGACAGCTCGGAAGTGACGGTAACTTTAGCTAGGATAGTGTCAGTGCTTGATAATATCTCGACAGAACTCCGGTGCAGGAGACCACCGAGCTTACTTCATAGCGATAGTTCAGTGGCGGTGCCTGCCCTAGCAAGGCCAGAACTTGTAATCGTGTACTTTATACCCTTACACTAATTCTTTAGTATCTTGCCAAATGTAGAGTGTTGGTATAAAGCTATAATCGATTTTGATGTTTAGACTTATGTGTTAAACTATGCTAAACACACTTTGAAAATCGTCTTAAAGACTAAATTGAAAGTCAAAATTATCTCACATGTTATAAAGATGCTCGATCAATCGTTTGACTCAAAACAACTTTTCACAAGTTTGTTTTGAAACTATATACGCATGCATACGTTGAAAACATGATTTAAGATTTAATTAAATCAAATGACTCACTTATATTTTTGAAGAAAAACACAATTAAGCTTAAAGTAATTTATACATGTGCAAAAGAAAATTCGTAAGGTTCCACAAGTCATAATCAATGATATCACAAAAATAAAACTTATAAAAGTGTTAAACTATCCCTTAAACTCATTTTGGATAGTTAACTGTATTGTCCTTTGAAGAAAATAGTGAAACTGTTGCTACTATCATAAGTTCGGTTGACCGAAATTGAAAAAACAACGACTGAAATTGATCAAACCTTCAAATAAAAAAACTAAGGGTTCACTAGAAGGAAAGAGCAACATCCATCGAAATTGAGTTTCGGTTGACCGAAGTTGGACACATCGATTGAAGTTGATCAAGCCTTGATTGAAGTTAAGTTCGGGTCAACCGAAGTTAATGAAACCCTCATTTAAAGGAATTAAGAGTTGACTGGAAATCCAGATAAATATCAATCGAAGTTAAAGTTTGGTCAACCGAAGTGTCGATCGAAGTTTGAAAATATTGATCCTAAATGTTCAAATCAAGATCCAACGACTGAGATTCATTTAGAATGTCTAGATTGGTTAATTTAATGTAGCACCAACTAAATGTTTTTACACTTGAAGAGAGCGAGATCACTATAGAAAGAAACCTTCTTTGTATATATCTTTTATCTAGAGTTTGTGAGTTTTAGTTACTACAAAAATTGCTTCATTCTTGAGAGAATCACTTTGAGTGATTGTATAATTTTCAAGAGATAGAATCTCTTGAAGACTAAGAAGTATTCTAGTAATTGTAAAGGTTTTCAAGCACCCGCAAACTTAAAGATAATGGATATCCAAGGAGGATTTGGAGAGTGGACATAGGTAAGGATTTGTCGAACTACTATAAATCATTTGCACTATTTTCAGTCTTCTCTTTATTGCTTATATACTCATTTTAGATTAGATTAGAGTGCAAATATATTTTTAATTGATCATTAAGTATAGCAAACCTATTTCAACCGTCTCATAGTTTGCTTTCTAGCCAACATAGATGATGTCTCCATATGGAGAATTCTAACCCCACTATCACTGCTCCCCCTTCCCCTGGTTGGGTCTACCATTGTACCCAACTATCTGTTGGATTTTTTATACAAACAAAGTTGAGCGTTAGTAAGTCTCTCACTTGGAGAGGTTAATTAGAAAATTTTTTTTGAAGAAAAAACCATTCCGTTATGTCTTTGCAGGGAGAAAGATTTTTCATTTTCATAGTTTAATAGGAAAAATGACTCTAGCCTTTTTTTTTCTACAAAAGAGAGCAATGACTTTTGATTAGAGAACCAATAATTTACACAGTTTTCATAGTTCTGGTTTTCTGATTTTTAGAGAGAGACGTAGGTTTAGTTCGCCAAAACTTACCTTAGTGGTGTTCTGACGTACGAGGTCTACTTGTTTTATCCTATGAGAAAGATGCTGATGAAGTCTACAACACTCTCAATAGGTGACAAATCTTTCTTAAGGAGACTGCATTTACAGAACTAGACTCATAATTTTGTTTGTATCTCATTTTTATTTTCTGTTTTGTAATTATAAATTTAGTTTACTTGTATACAATTGTTATTAATGAAAATTATTATTTAAAATTTTATATTTGTTGTAATTTTTTCCCCAACACAATCATTACACATACATGGCCGAAGTCAACTGTCCACGGCGCCCGTCAACAAACCAGGACCCGCCACGTAAGCAAACAACTCCATTCCTGACAAGTCAACTCAAAAAACATACAATCACGTCATTTCCATTAGAGTGCGGATAAAATCTACAACATCTAATTACACTTTAAATATGTTTAGCAATTAAACAGCATACGGCATCCACATGCCTCACAAAACTCAGATAACCCGCTGTACCTGAATCCATTGTTTTATCGTAAAGGTTAGTACCTTGAAAGATTAACAATCGACTTGCTGCTTCAAGCCAAAACCATGATACTAACTTATCTATGAAAACATGATATATAAAGTATGCTTTCATTTCTATCAAACTACACTTTTTGATTCAATCCTGATTTCTCAAATCAACAGTTCCACAAATTCACTTTTCTCACAATGCATTACTCTAATAATTTAGATAACAATTTAGACCAATACCTAACAATCTTATTATGGCACTACGCACGTGAGATAACACCCATCAAACTTGCTGGCTTTCACCGTGGCTATGATATCCTCCGTATCGTTGCCCTCTAGGACTTTTATTTTGGTGTCAACTCCCTGACTTTTCACGTGGGTATGACATTTCCTCCGTATCGTTCCACGAGGACTTTTTTCATTTTGTCAATTTTCCCGGTCTTTTCACCGTGGACTATGACTTCCCCTACGTATCGTTGCCATCTAGGACTTTATTTGTCACTTTTCCGGACTTTTTCATCACCCGTAGGGCTCTAACATGCCCTCCGTATCTTTTGCCATTTAGGACTTTATTCTGTGCTTAATCTAAGGCCATTTTAATTTTCGATCTGTTTTAAGCGTGTCCGTCTAAAGACTGCTCATTCTCAATTCCAAAATTTCATTTCTAAACCCAAGTCATTATTTTTGAACTTTGTATATTTTAATAATTCCTTTCACAGTAGACATAAGACTCACTTTTATCAATCAATTCAATTGTAACCAACAAATTCATTAAAGAGACATTTCAATGTAATTAACTATCAAATATTTTATAAGCATTTATGAGCATTCATTGGACATAAATCCTGATATTAAAGCAAATAATTTTAGATAAAATTTTCAACAGTTCTACCTCTTAATTTTCGATAAAAAATATTATGCTCATAAAACTAAATTTTTTTTCCATTTCACAGTTATACAAAAAAATGATATCTTATATCCTTTATATAAGCAATTAACAACAAATCCAAAGTAAAACCCAAACAAACTAACTAACCCCTTTTACCTCAAATAGAATTTGACAGAGCCCGCGGATAATATCAAAATATAATGAAAAAAAGAAGAATCAGGCTCCATGATCGCATACTAAAATTTTGCATTGATCCAACGTCATCCTCACGTTTATCTGCAACCCCTATCTTTCGTGATCAAAACTTAACCTCAATCCATATACTTTCCTCTTCTCCCCCCCCCTCTCATTGCTTTCTCTCTCATCCTCCTCTCGCTCGTCTCTTCTCTTTCTTTTCCCTTTTCCCTCCTCCAGCCTTATACCTCTGCCTATTTATAGATTTGATAAAGTATCTTTATATATAAATATGATTATTTATTATTTTATGATTTATTCTTTATTTTATTTTTTTTTTCTTTTTCTTTTTCTTTCCTTTTCCTTCTCTTTCCTTTCGGCGCTAGCGCCTTTCGGCGCGCACAGATGCAATTATTTATAAAAATTAGCCCTTTCACAGCCCCTCCACTTCTAATTACATTATCTC
>CM018903.1:10240796-10243296 GCA_009663005.1 Actinidia chinensis
CCTTTTCAAAACTTTAACGTCCGCACTACGAGCACACAATTTCCTTGCGGTAACCAGAAGGATTCACGCGGGGCGAATGCAACCATAACAAGTCTCCTACTTGAAACGCTTCGCACGCCCTCGATGTGAATCAGCTTTGAAATTTATATTGAAAATTACTATCATTAATGATTTTCTGATCTTATCCATGGCATTTCTCGGCTGTGTCTAGCAATGACTCGGCTGATCTGACACCTAGTATTGGCGACTAGGCAACAGTCTACTGGTTTCCTAGGTTTAACCCGTGGACCAACTTCAAAAGGACTCATACCAATAGACCTATTGACAGAGCTATTATAACAAACTGAGCAGTAGGAAGAATAGATCCCAACTGCCATTGCTATCACGCATCACCACCAAGCACCGAAGGAGATCCCAATTTCGATTGACGATCTCAGTTTGCCGTCAGTTTGCGTGGTGGTAGGCTGTAAGAATTGACTGGGTGCCATACATGGGCCAAAGGGTTTTCCAAATAACTCATGAAAACAACACCCTATCAAACGATGGACTTAGGAAGGCCATAACAACTTGACATTTCAACTACAGTGAAGCTTTGCAACTTGAGAATCGCCGAATCTTAGTGCATGGGATAAAATGGGCCATTTTTAGAAAAACGGTCACAACAACAAAAATAGAGTTCATATTTCCGAAATGTATGAGGAAGGCCTAACACTAGTCCATGCTAACATCTTGCCAAGGGACATCTGCCACAGAAAGTGGTGTATCAAACCAGTGTTTTTGCTTAGATTTTGGCACTTGACATGTGTTCGACCTTGAGATACAATTTTGGCCACATTTCGTTTTTTTTGAGAGTATGCTAATAAAATTGACCGCTCTACCTCCGCGATGGTCTTATCACGCCCAAATGGTCCAGCAAAGGCCACCAACATGAAATCTCCCACACTAGAAATCTCTCACAGAAGTGCGTGGATACTAGCTTGGTAGCGCGAAATAGAATCCTTCGCGAAGGTATAAAATCATCCAAGAGATGGAATGATGTAGCTCAGGATAACTACGAGTCCCGCGAAAATCTGGACATGATTCATAATCTATCCTCTTTAAGTCCGTTCACATCCAACACCTTGGCATCTAAGAGCGAAAAGAGAAATTGCACGACGACTAATGGCATCACAGCTTTATATTCTCAACCCAAAACGATATGTAACACATAATGTGTATCTTGAAGGAAACTCAAGCCAGCGACCATGGCGAGAATTTAACTCTTTTGGGAGTTAGATAACGTAATGCTTCATGATCTGAATAAAGGACATTCCGCGGAAGTTAATAATGTCTCCAAAAGCCCCCCCGCAAAAAAATACTTGAACAACCGCATAAAATTCTTTATCATAAGTGAGTATCTTGTTTCGCGTCATTTAGTTTCTCACTACAGTAAGCAACAGATTCCTCTGACTCCATACCCCACCTATCCAATACCAGAAGCATCACCCTCTCTAACTTCAAAACTTTTCGAAATCTGGAGTGCATAACAGGTGCTTCAGTCATTTCTTTTTAATCTCCCCAAATGCTTGGGTCGCCGCATTTGTCCATTCAAATTCACCTTTCTTTAGTTCAATCGTAATGGGATACCATGTGGGTGCTAACCCTCGAATGAATCGACTATAAAGTACGAGCCCCTCAAGCTACTAAACGTCATGCATAGACCTGGGCTCGGCCCATCCGACAATTGCCTGAATTTTGGAGGACGTTCAGCAGAAACCCCTTGGATGAAACAACTAATCCTAAGAAGAACACTATCAGTGCAAATGAACATTTTTTTAGATTGCGTAAAGTTTTTCTCTTTGAAGTGTATCGCAAACCTGAACAGGTGGTCCCAAGGTTACTCTCTTCGATTTACTATAAATGAGGATGTCACAAAGTAACACTACCAAGAATTTCCCCATGAAAGGCTGATACTTATCATCACTCGCATGAAAGTACTGGAGCATTAGAAATCCGATGGCATGAATAACCATTCGTGACAACCCATCCTTTGTCTTGAAGTCAGTTTTCCTCATCCCCATTACGTTTCGAATTTATGGTATCTCCACTTTTCAGATCACTTTGGAAAAAACAGTGGCTCCAAGCATCATGTCAAACATAATCATCAATTTTAAGAGAATAGGAAACGGTACTTGATGTGATTTATGAATGTCGCGACTATCCACGCCTATTCTCCAGGATCCGTCTTTCTTAGGGGTTAAGAAGTTCGGGTACGGCACACGACGCGTACCTCCCTAACGAACCCTTTGGTGCAGAGATCCCATCTGGCGCTTCGCAACTCATCATGTTCCTAGGGTTCACATCTATAATGACGCTAATTGGGGAGAGGAGCTCCCGGAACAAGATCATGTCGTGTTGAATGTCACGCTCGGTGGTAATTGTCGGGGAGATTTACGAAAAAACCTTCATGGAATTCTGCATGATAGAAGTTATTTCCTCCTCAGGAGCGTAATCCTGACTC
>CM018903.1:10283296-10288296 GCA_009663005.1 Actinidia chinensis
CTTTTACCAATGTAAAAGTTTTACTCCAATAAACATTCACTATATGATATCTTGAAATATAATTTTAAGATTCTTACCGAATCTTACAGATGAAATTATATAGATCATGAAATGAAACAAGAATCATTCCTTGTCCCAAACCTAAAAAGCGTTTTCTTAAAAGCAAGTCTTTTTTAAACTCATTTTCAGAAAACATTTCCAATGACCATCACCACCAAAATAGACTAAAAACAAATGATCGCTAGGTGGGTGTGTACACAACTAGGGACGGATCCATAAAATAATTTTAATAGAGTCAAATTCTTGAAAATAATTTTTTGTGGGGTCAAAATTATTTTTAGACTTAATTAGACACCACCCCCTAAACTATAACATTTTTTGTCACTTTCACCCCTCATCAAGTTAGGATATATTTACACCCCCTAAACTAATTGGAAAAATAACCAAGTCCTTAACACCATTAACAAATGCGTGTAATTATTATTATACCCCTAAAATATTTCAATGACCTTAGGATATGTCTCTCTGTCTCTCATTATGCCGTACTATCTCTCTCTCTCTCTGCTCTCTGGCTCTTTGCGTCTCGTTTCTGCCTTCTCTTCATCTGTCAAATAGGGTTTCTGACTATAATCGAGACTAGGTTAAGTAGCAAAAGTATGTATGTATAAAATCTTAATTTTTGTTGTTTATTTTGTATTTGTCTAATCTAAAGAACTTTTTCTCAACGCCATTGGGTTTGAGCACAAACATCGCTAGCTCTCGTGCATGTACATACATATATGTAGATATGTGTGTGTGAGAAAATATATGCAATGTTATGCATATGTAGAATATTTTGAAATTCACGCACCATATATGTTGCATGTGGTACAATTTTTAATAGAGATTAAAGGCTCTTATCTGGGTGATGTTAACGAAATTAGATGCGGTTTTCTTCGATTTTAATTTCTCTTTTTGTTAAAAACAAGGGGCTTTGGGGTGCGGGTTGAGTATGGTCGGGTCCCATGATCTATATTTCACCATTTTCCGATTTTAGTTTTCTTTTTAGTCTTTCTTTTTGGCTAAATAAACAAGTGATTTGGGTTCGATTTAGTTTCTCAAATGGGTTGGGTTTAGTTTTCTGGGTTATGTTTTCAAATTTCACCATTTTCGCAACTGTAAGACTATGTTTAATTTATTTGTTTCATACTTGGTTTGATACTGGTTCCACGTTTTAGCAACTGTAAGATTATGTTCCTTGAAGCATACTTTGTTTGATTTATTTTTTGCAGAAAGTATGACTAAATTATGGTTTAATTACAAATTTTAACATGGTGGAAAGTCAGTAAATGGAACCATGTTGCTTTTGAATGGTGAGGTGTCCCATCTTACGGTATACTCTGATTTAATGTCCTACTTTGGAGTTGATGGATATAATGAAGGATATAGGGTATCCGAACACCCAATTTATTATTATAAGCTTCCAATTCTGATATGAACACTGGTTAGTGGTATTAACCCTCCGATACTGAGATTGTTTATATGTTTATTGTCATGCTGGGCTACGGTGATCGAAATTATTTGTTTCATCACTACAGAATTTCGTTAATGAATAGAAGATGATGGGAATTTTTATGAATAGATAGATATACCATGGTTCAATGATGTGTTTACGTGATTTATAGTGATGGTCAAATTGCATTCTGATAATAGGGTTTCCGTGGGGTATGAAGAAGCATCACTGATGATGAGGAAAAGTTGATAAAGAGTTTGGGTGATAATATTGTGGTTGGTAAAGAAAGAGAGGGTGGGTGGTTCTTATATTTGGTGTTAAGAGGGAGGGTGTTCGATAGCAGTGATGACCCAACATTTGCCAAATTTAAGTCACTAAATGATGATGACAACCAACAAGTTTCAGAATTTAGGAGAAAGACATGCAAAACTCCTCAATTACAGTTTGGGTATGATATTTCCTTATGTTAAAGTGTTTACAACTTTTTTAAGAACTTTTTTTTATAAAGTGCTATGAATTTGCTATTTTTTTGTGGATTTTTTTGGTTGTTTTGTGGGTTGGTAGTTATCATTCAGTAAATAGTCTTTAGATGTAATGCCAGCTTCATATGTAAACTAACTGTGACATATTTTGGATTTTGTTACCTGGATATGGTATTTATAAAATTGAGACTATGACTTGGCTGTTTTTTGTTGGATTTTTTTGTTTGTTTGTGTTGATGGTTATCATTCAGTAACTGGCTTTTTGTGCATAATTGTAGCTGTGTCAAGAATGCCATGCATTGGTTATATTATAAATCAAATTGGTGCAAAGTTAATGAAAAAACGAAAAAGAAAAGAGAATAATGTTGTGCATAGATGGAGTTCTCTAATTTTATAAAAGAGGGAGAGAGGGGGGAGTGAAAATAGATAAGTTCTCTAATTAAAGAGGTAAAAAAGGTGGGAATGGTATTTTTGTCATTTGGAAAATATTTTTAGTCAACTCAACTTTGGCACATTGACTACGGAATTTAACGGAAGGGGTGTTAGTGACAAGTTTAAATAGATTAAGTGAGTTGGTTTGATCGGTTTTATATATGGGGGGTGAAAGTGACAAAATGTTATAGTTTAAGGGGTTTCAATCATTAGTCTATATTTTATAGTTAAAATTGTAGGGTAAAAATTATATTTATTATAAATACTGAAGGGCTAACATAAATTTTTTTTTCAGTGGGATCAATTGACTCCACTTGCCCCTTTTTTCATCCGCTCTTATCATTTAACTCAGGTAACGACGAGTCACGGAATCGTAAATCAGTAACGGCACGTACTTACAATTTTTACACCGAGTACAGTGTGCATGGGCTTTGGAAGACAAACCACCAATTTTTGTGCTAAATGCATTAACTTACAAACAAATTTTTTTTCTTCTAAAGCACAAACAATAACAAACCCACAAAGCCAGTAAAAACAAATTAATAAGATGCCTCGGTATAAAATTTCCCAGATCTCATCTAAAAATCCAAAATATAAGAACCTAAAAAAAAAAAATAAGTCAATCATATACATTTGAACAGTAACGATTTACAGTTACACGTATATATACATGTACAGTATAATACGTCAATGGTGTTAAGTAATTTATTAACATACCATCGATTAATTCTCCGGCGGCTACGACAGCGGAAATCCAAAATTATCGGCGGTGAACTTGGCCATAATGGTGACGAATTCGTGAAAGCTAATGACGCCATCGCGGCCGGTGTCGGCCTCCTTGATCATCTCGATGAGCTCTCGGTAGGTCAAGGGCTGGCCCATCTTGGCCATGGATCCAGCGAGCTCGGCGAGGATGATGTAGCTGTTTCTGTTGTGGTCGAAGAATCGGAAGACCTCGAGGAGGTGCTGCTGGTTGACGAGGACGGCGTCGTCAGTGAAGAGGGTGGGGGAGATGGCCGCGACGAGCTCGTCAAATTCCACGAAGCCGTTTCCGTTGGCGTCCATTGGTGAGGAGGGAGGTGGATTGGTCGCGGATGGGCTTGGGGATACCGAGGGACGGGAGGAGGCGCGCGAGCTCCAGGAGGGGGAGGCTGACGGCGGAGTCCATGCGAAAGTGGAGAAGATGTCGCGAGCTGAGTCCAGCTGGTCAACTTCCAGGACTATGGATATTGTCTAGACGAGAGAGAGAAAGTGGAGGAGGAGGAGGAGGAGGTGGTGCAGTGGTGTGTGTGTTGCTAATTGTTTCATACTAGAATTGTTGTTATAAAATAATCAAGTAAAGTGCTGAATGATAGTGAAAAAATAAATTACAGAAATGAAACAAGAAATAATAAATAAATATCACAAAGGTTGATTGAGGCCAGCGTTCAACACATGTATCCTTAAGACAGAATTCGCCCCGTCCACTGGTGCTTACGGCTGTTGGCGTCTGTCTCCCGGAGGGATGACGATTCTCGACTCACAGAAGTTAGCACTATTTCTGTGTGCTCGGCGAACCAGGAAGTAGTGTCACTCTCTCACAAATGATTCTAATGCCAGAATGCCAGAAACTATCTTTTTCTAACTGATAACTCTCAGATTTTTTGTGTGTCTTGAACGTGGCAAAGGATGTTGGTATTTATAGGATTTTCCATGGCGATGAAAAGCCACGAATTTATTCTCCATTGAAGCCATTGTAACAGCCACACAATCAGCCAAATAATCCACTCTATGGCTGCTAATGGCTGTGTTATCAAGATGACAAGGTCGTGACCTTCAGGTGAATTAGGAATAAAGATTGGAGGAAATCTGAATAAAAAATTACTTGGGGTTTAATTTGTAATAGAATTAAAAAGGGTTTATTCTGTAATTTAAAAAACTAAGGATAAAAAGTAATTAACCAATTACTCAGTACACTCCCATCGCACCCACTAATCGCGCCACAAAGGCCAATTGACGCCCATCGCCCACACGCAGCGCCACGCGGACCGCGACTCGCGGCTGCGAGCAGCCGCGCGTGCACATGAAAGCTAAGGTACAATGTGACTCACTTTGTCATATACTCCTCTTGGTGCTCCAAGTACTTATTGGCTAATATTAGGTTGGAGTATATTAACATTTAAAATATTCTATTATCTCGATGTGGGACTTCCACAGTTTTCCATATCAATGGTACAACGTCGGTGAACATTTTCTCATTCACCTTTTATCCGTTTTTGAGAAAATAAATATATACGGTTATCTACTCGCGAAGGAGAATCCATTCCACAAATGGTTCAATACTTCGATAACCGGGACCCACCCATAAAAAAAGTAGGTCAAACTCAGCTCAAACTTAACTTTTCCAACAATCCCCACATGAAGGAAAAAATTGTTCTGTTTTAATTACAAAACATGATTCCTAAGTGAGAGAGAACTTAAAATTGGTACGTACTCAAGGGTACTATGCAAAAAAGTAAATACATTTTCATCAATTTGATGATTTTTCATCGCAGAAAAAATAAATAAAAATTAAAAAACAATCACAAATAAGGGAGTTAGCAGTAACTTTCTCA
>CM018903.1:10325796-10328296 GCA_009663005.1 Actinidia chinensis
GCAACACCATTTTATAGTAGTTCGGCCAATCCTTGGCCTACTCCACATCCCAGTCTCCTTGGTTGCCACTAATCTTCATCAAGCTTGCTGGTGCTGAAAAACCTTTTGCAACACTATAGTACCTCTAGTCTTCAAATAGATTTCCCCTCTTTTGGAATAACAACACTAAGAACCTCTAGTCTTCAGAGCAAATCTCTCTTGGAGTACAATATATCAACCCAAGGTGATCATCTCTCAATAAATAAGTAAATGTTTAGCAATCAATTCTAATTAACTCAAAGAAAAATAAATAACAAAATGATAGTTCCGCCTCTATGAGTGATTTGTTCTTTTTTGATCTTTTGATCTTTTTACAAATAAAGCTCACTGAATGTCAAGAGTTGAAAGTATTTTTTTCACAAGTGATAAGATGAATTTCATGGCACTTCATGTCTTCTTAACAACCCCAAGGTTGCAATTATAACCCAAATGAGTTTATAATCGTTGCCGCATTAAATTCTCTCAACTACCCGGTCGTTTTTGAACTCAGCCGTTGATCTGCAATTTGGACGCGGAGGATTTAAAACTGGAACTAGGACGTCAACTTAGGTCCTCCTGTTTTGAACTTAGGACGTCCTAAGCTTTCTTAGGTCGTCCCCAAATCCTTTTGTTTCAAACTTAGTTTTCTCAGGCTCTTGAACTAGGTCGTCCTAAGCTTGAAAAAATAGGTCGTCCTATAGTTGAAACTTAGGGTCTTCTATTTTGAACTTAGGACGTCCTAGTACTTCTTATTAGGTGCGGTGTCACAAATCCTTCTGTCAAACTTAGGTCTTCAGATCTGAACTTAGTCTCCTAATTTGAAACTTAGGTCCGTCCTATTTTTGAGAACGTTAGGACGTCCTATTCTTTTTAGGTCGTCAGCCAAACTTTCTGTCCAAAACTTAGGATGTGGTATCCACCTTAAGGACCCCAGGCTCCTAACTTGAAACTTATGACGTCAGCCAAACCTTCCTGTCAAACTTATGATGTCAACTTCAAACTTAGGAGGTCAACTTCAAGCCATTCCGGACTTCCTACTTGTGAATTTGCTGGCGTTTTGCATTTCCTGTTCTTTTCTACCAAAACAACAATCAATCAAATTGAATTGTAGAGTTTGTTTTGAAATCCTCCTATAAGTTTCATGAGGCATTGTAAACATTTGTTTTACTTTTGAACCTTATGGATTAAAATTTGACCGAGTGTTGTGAGACATTATTTTAATTGACAAATATTTCATCATGCATCTTGTTTGGGCTATCTGCTAAAATGATTTCAAAGTATATTTAAATATAGTTTTAATATGTATAAGTTTAATCATCAAATCAATTAAAATGTTATGCTAACAATCTCCCCTTTTTGATGATGACACAATCTTATTTTTGAAAATCGTTTTTATGCATTTATTTCAAAAACTCCCCCTTACTATATGCTCCCCCTAGCTTCATGCTTATCATTTTTTACTGTAGTTTTCATGCATGAAATAGGTTTCACGTTTGTCTAAGATAGATATCAATACTTTGAAAGTAAAACACATTGGATAGAGTATCCGAATTGGGATCGTCAAGTGCTTTTCACTTTGTCCCTTAATTGCTTTTTATGATATCTTTCAGGTTAGTTTCCAGCAATTTTAGCTAACAACATTATGCATGCAGATATCATATATCGATCATCAATGTTATTCAAGCATGATTCACAGACGCATCCACCGCATGAGAGATAGTAAGTCAAGAATAATCAACATCCTAATTCAATATTTGATAAACATCACTAACTAGAATATCAACTACATAGCTTAAATATCCAATAGCATTAGCAATCAAGATGCAAATACATATCAGCAACTACCAAAACAAAAATTACTACCCAATGTCCAAAACCAAATGTGTCTCTCAAGTTTCTCAATCTCTTAAGTTTCTCAAGTTCTAATGTCTAAAATCACCAAATGTGTCTCTCAAGGTTCTCAAGTCTTCTACCCTTTTGTGTCTTCATCAAAATGGGCAGAGAGTTCAAAAGCTGTTGCTTCTCTTTGTCCCTTTTAGGTTCATTAACGCTTGGGAACGGGGGATAGAGGAGAAGGGTCCGTACTTAAATGGGATTCCTGTCTATTTGTCATTTGATTGACGCATTGTTGCTGAAAATCGTTTTGCTGGGGTCACTGTTCATAGTTGTCCTCCAATCGATTCAATGTATGTTCGCCCATGCAACTCTGAAGCTAGTTTGTCTTTATGTCAACCGAACTTCAAGTTTGGTCGGGGCCTAACTTTTGTTGTTAGTTTAGAAAGTTTTTGACAATTAAATGTCAATTGTTTTAACTTATGATACTCTATTCTCTTCATTCTTCGATTGAATAAATAGCTATTTTGGCGGATTGGAGCGGGATTAATCTTTGCAAGCGCATAAATCTTTTCATCACATATTTTAATTTCCCCTTAGGCATCCATCTCTACAATTTTTTTGCAACATAAGCACATAGATTTATTTT
>CM018903.1:10342231-10354731 GCA_009663005.1 Actinidia chinensis
AACCGGTCCACATAAGTTTACCAGTGGACTTCTCCACTTCGTTCACACAATAAGACAGCTGACTTTTTAAGAACTTTATGCCTCTCTCATAATGTCATCTTGGCGGCAAAAAAAGATTTTGTTCAATAATTCTCAATTTTTTCTTTCTCACAAGTTGTGTTATTGGTTTAGGCCTGCATTTTGGGGGCTGGAAGTAAACAAGAGTGGGGATGGATTCAGATGTGAAGCACGAGATTATGGCCTCACTTTTGTTGACCGATCATAGTAATGGGACCACTGGTGCTGGCATCTTCTCAACCCACAGAAAGGAACTCTGGCCGATTGACACAACTAGGTCACCATTTTTACAAAAGGGCAAAATTTGCATTCTTTTGGGAGTGTTCCTTAATGCCGGGCCATCTCATTTCCAAATGTATTGGGCAAAGGCAACACAATAGCTGGATTCATCATTACATACAAAAATTCAGGCTTTCAGCCTACTTAAGCCAATTTCTGAACCTATCGGAGAAAGTTGTAAAAATGGATGACATTGCGCATCATTTGCTTACTCGGCATTTTAAATTAAATTTTACCAATTCGGAATTTTTCTCTAGTGCAAATCCTCTAGATTTTCATAAATGGCCTCGGCATATTGCGCATAAGATTATAGAGGGGAAATCCTTGGGGGGTATTGCGACATTCTGTATGGGTGGACAAACTAAGGTAGGACGCATGATGGTCGTGTTACGGCTACATCTATCCTTAACTGTGCTTGTGATTTTATGTCCCGAGCTTGAAATTTTCATGTATTTATAGAATTCTATCACAACTGATCAGTTAATACATATACCTGCCCGAGAAAAAACTATAGTTCCCTGTCAAATAAAATCTTGATAACCCCAGAAGTATCTATTTGCTCTCTCAACAGGTTACGCCCCTGGCTAGCAATAAGTGTTGGACAAGCTTCTGCTCCTTTTTAGGACTGGGCCTTCCTATATTCACTTCCTGCGGTATCATCCTCTTCTAATTCTAAGTTCCACTTAGCCATAGAAGCCCTTCTTACTACCCTTTGCTCTCTTCTTTGGACAACCCTTTTTGTCACCATACCAAACAAAATGCTATCAAAACTAAGCCAACAAGATGGATCCCACAACGAAGGTGAGAAAATGGGATTGGATGCAAACAAAAAATCGGGCCATTTTTCGACAGTGTAAGTGTGAAACAGGCAAAAATAAGATAGGGTTTTTGTAGATTGAAGGCTTTTTTTGATATGATTTATGGATACTAGTGTAAGCTTTCCAACAACAAATCAAAGTAAAAACTTCGAATACAAAAATAGGCAAGATTATAAATTTTACCTATTCGAAGATTTACCCAATGGCAAAATAGGGTTCATTCTTTCAAGACATTTCTTCTTCTGAAAAAAAGAGCGAGTTTTGACTTTTCTTTGGTGGCTGAAAAATGTTAGGGTTTGTTTTAAAACAACAACCCTAATCTTGCGACTTTTTTGTTCTGCGATTTTAGAAACGGTTCCAAAATGTTATTGAACCGTACAAATATTCCTGAATTTCTCTGTTCTTTGTGTGTGACCGGGGGGGGGGGGTCAACATGGTGGATCTGAACCGGGGTACAAATATTCCTAAGCTCAAAAGATATTTCCTTCTTTTTTACTCCCCAAACTTATTTTCTTCAAGTTCCACCCCTAAATACATCATTTTAGCAAATCAAACACCTCTCAACATTGTAACTCATCCATCCCTCTACTTGACTTCTAGGCTTTGGAATGACGGTTTTTCATTATGAAAGCTCAAATATGGATCAAGGGATTTAGATCAAAATTTGTGGTCTCTTATGAATCGCTTCCCAGATTAGTGAATTCTTACCGCAATGTACGGGTCGCGAAGTAGTTAAACAACTCAAGTACGAGTATCGATCCCACAAAGAACAGTGCAAAGGTCGAGACAAAGAAACCTAAAAACTACGATGCCAATCCTAACCAAAATCTACTATTGCTTCAAAAATTAAAATAAAAAGATTGATTTTCTGTTTGTTGATGAGTTTGTCCACTAAATTTAATAAAATGAAATAAAAATTGATTTTAACTGATGGTAAAAGGAACTTAGAATCGATCGATCAGATCAACGAGTTTCTCAGAATCCCATGGAGAAATTTATATTATAACTCAAATCGTTGACTAATCTTAAGTCTCGGATTAGGAAGATTACTTTAAAAAACTATTCTCCTTACTTCACCTCTAAATAGATGGTTTGTTATGATCTGGTAGTGCACATCGATCCAAAATCACAAAGATGTTAGTCAAACATTAATAGGACGCCCAAGTTTCGAAAGTAAATAAATCTGGTTGTTTTAATCATGGTCGTGCATCATCGATCCAAAAACACGAATGTTTATCGGAAACATAATAGGACTCACACGTTTTCGAAAGTATTTAGATGGTGAAGAAGAAGAATAAAAATTAGATAGATTAAACGGTGAAAATATTCACCCCATTGTTCATCTTTGATTACTCGATTGACTTTCACGAATCGATTTCCAAGTAAAGAAAATAGCCACTCATGGCTAGGGTAAACAAAGATTTAATTATTGAGTGCATTGTGAAATTAAACAACGAATCTACGAATATAAAATAAAATACTTGAATCAAGGCGAAGAAGAATGGAAAAACTATAATTACTTGACCAAAAATATCAATTTAATTGAAACAAAAAGACTTATGTAAAACTGACGAGAATAAATGAAGAACTTTGAAAACAAACTATGAGGCTGAGAAAAACCCTAAAAATCACGTCCCTATCCAAAAGGTATAAAGTATATATATAGGCACTTCTAAATTCGAGTCCGAAACAGATTAGGAACTTCCTCGGATCTGCTGGCGTTCGAAGTCCAGTTCCTTATTCAATTTAGAGTTAGAACGCTCCAGTACAATATCTGGCATTTCCTTCTTGGCGTTTCGGACGCTCCAATCCTTCTTCCAAATAGCGTTCGAACGATAAGGCAAAACACCAATTTTCAAGTCTCGCATTTTGCGAACGGTGAAGCAACAGCGTCGAACTCTTCAATTCAACTCTCGCATTTTGCGAACGTAAGAAACAGCGTTCGAACGCTCCGTAGCCATTTTTTTCTTGCGGTGCGGCACGATCAACTTACACTTCTTCATATGGCGTTCGACCCCCATCTAAGTCAGCACTTATCCCAGATTCTTCACATCGTCGGCACGCTCAGTTTTCTTCTTCAATTGGCGTTCGAACGCCATAAGGTAATTTTGACCTCAGACCTTTTTTTTTTCTTTTATTCCTCTTTTCTTGCTTTGATCTGAAATTGATGTACAAGCACAACCTTAATTGACGAATACAATAAAAAACATAATTAAACTATAATCTAAGGCACAACTTCTATGGTTGGTTAAACGGCCGTTGGTCTTGCTATAATTATGTATTCCAATCAATTACGAAGCGATGAAATGACATTGTATCATTCTCGAAGTGCCAAAATCACAAAAATTGAATATGTAATTAAAAATCGTAATTGTTATCGCATGTTATGCCTTTATTTCAATATCATAGGTCTGTCGCCATAGCAAAAGGAAAAAACTCAAAATTTTAAATTCGGCATTAAATCTCCACTCTTTTTGTCAAGATTTATGATTGGGAGTGGTTGTTTTTTAGCTCAACTTCATTATCGGTGTTAGTTGGACATACAATATGGTCCAACGTGCCAAACATCTAATAAACTTGTGGCATCATTTCACCTTCAATAGCGTAAAAGCAATGCTTGCCAACCACTGATTAGGCCCAAAAATTTAATTCATTGTTTTACTAAAAAATGAATCAGATATGCTATCAAAAGCTGAACTGAAAAACTTAAATTAACCCCTCACCCCCCACTTTAAAATAGAAGTGTCCTCAATGCAACAAAATCAAAATAAGACCAGCCAGAAATTTAGGGGGAGGGACAAAACAATATTTTTGATGATCTTCAAAACTTATTGGGTGGGCTCAATGAGATCCATGCCAAGCAACTATACCACGAAATCGCCTCAAAATAAGGCTTAACCTTCACTTTGTCCATTGACTTGGAAGATGACGCCCTCTTAGGATTTTGAACTTCGATGGCACCGTAAGGAAAATTTTCCTTGATCTGATAAGGACTCCCGAACCATTTCCCGCACTTTTCTAGGAAAAAGAGCACGAGAGTTGTAGCGTACGGACACTTTTGGACTACGTGCCACGTTTTCCGGTGAATGTGTTGGTCAATGGACTTTCATTTCGCCTTCGAAATTTTTGCGTTTTCATATGCATCGTTTCTTAGTTCCTCCAAGTTAGTTTAGTTGCCAATTATCCTAAGTGAGCGCCGCTTCATTCAGCTTATCAGATGAATTGACGGAAGCACAATCAGGCCTTTGTGTCTCTATCTCCACCGGCAGGATGGGCCACCTTTCGTACACAAGGCCTATATGGAGAAGACCCACGATGGTCTTGTAAGACTTGTCCTATACGCCCATGTAAAACGTACACCACCAACTCTCAAGGACCAATCCTTTTCGACTTAGATTAACAGTTTTCTCTGTGACACGATTTGCTTAATCGCATCGGAGACTTTGACACAACTCTAAATTTGCTCACCAGAATGCGGATTGATATTGGGGGGTGATAGGTTGTTGCCAACCTTATGAATAAATTCCATCTTTTTATGAGTACGCCCATTGGTTATTATAAAAATGGGAGCCACCATCACTTATGAGGCTCGAGGCAATTGACCGAACCGGGAGAAAAATGCATTCGTAAGAATATTTCTTGACCACAACTTGGATGGTCATTGGTCTGTGCAGGGATAGCCTCTTATCATTTGAGAACATTATCAATGCCCACTAAGGTATGGATATCCAAAGAATAGAAAAAAAAGGTCCCATGAGTCGATTCCCCAACAATCAAAAACTTCTAAAATGAGAATAGGAATAAAGGGCCACATATATTTCCTAATAAGGCTACCTAGCCTTTGACATCTTCACAAGCTAAACAAAAAGAATGAATATCTTAACATTGAAGGCCAATACAGTCTGTATGAAGATTTTTGCTAAAGTTTTCATTGATGAAAAATGGCCCCCACAACACTTAAAAAAACAAAATTTTATTACACTTTGAATCTCACATCATCAGGCACACATCTTCTCACCCATCTGATCTGAACAATATGTTGAACAAATACGGTTAGTCCCAAAAAAATTGTCTTATTAAAAACAAAAAGACGAAAGGCAATGCGTTTTTCCATGAGCGACCAATTGGAAGGTATTGCTTTTGTGGCCAAATAGTTGGCATACATCGGCATACACGGGTGTTGTTGGAAACCTGATTCACAGCATTGCAAGAAATAAGTTGTTCATCAGTGAACATTTTCTACAGATAGGAGAGTCATCCTTGTATTGGGGCTATGCTCAAAAGAGAGGCGCGATAAAAATGATCTCAGAACCACAATTTCCATCCCTTTTTGTCCCAGATTTCAAGATTAAGATTCCATGAAAAAGAGAGAATCCACCTAATTCCTAATCAATCTAGGCTTTACATCTTGCGTGATTAATAGGTAGCTTAATGGCCAGCATGGTCAGTGGGAAACTATCACCTTTTTTGACCCCCACTAAGTAAAGATCAAAATTTGTCCAAAGAAAAGACTACGGCTAAAGAATCTTTTAAGTAGTGCGTATAGTTTAATTGGGCTTCATTTAAGGTTTGCTCGTGTAATGGAGCACATGTGTTTCTTGCATTTCGTTCGCCCAAAAATGCTCACCCCGGCATAGCCACTCAGAATCGCACATTGAATTCAAAAGTGTAGGCTCCAATCCGGACGGGTTGGATTATGAAGAGAATAGTCAAATGGTTTTTCAATTTGTCGAAGCTAGTTGACACGATAAAGTCCATTCAAATGAGAGCAGTATTTTGCCAAGAGCACAAGGGAGGCCTGGAAATGGCACTAAGACTAAATGAAACGTCGGTAAAAACGGCTGCCGATTAGGAAAGACCTCATGTTCTAAACCGTTCGTAGGGTGTAAGGATAGCTTTCTGATTAGCTACTACCTTAGCAGGATCGACCTCAAACCCTTTCCAGAAATAATGTGACAAAAATCTATACGTGTGTCACCATGAAAGTGACGACTTCTTCCCAATTCAAAAGTGAGAAGATAATAAATCAAAACCCTTTTAAATAGAACCGCAATTTTACCCACACAACAAATTCCAAGGCATTGGTCATATGATGCCCCATACACCGAAAGTTCATCCATGAAGACACTTCGAAGGAATTCACTCACCATATCGCTAAATTATGCATAATCATGATCGTGAACAAGTTAGCAGGAAGATTGCCAAAACAAAAGGCATGAACTTATAAGCAAAGGTTGTTTAGTGCAACATGGGCATGTGAATGTTGTATTATCTTAGTCATCAATGGCTATTTCCAATTGGTTTATAGCGGAATAACCATATAATAAGCCAGTCCACTACGCTTTCTAGGACTTGATCAAGGACAGGAAGCGGGAAATGGATACTTGTTAGTCCGACATTAAGGCACGGGTAGTCAATGCACAATGCCCACCTACTTTGAATTCGGTGGGTATCAATTCATTGTTCTCATTTTCGACTACCGTTACACGGACTTTTTAGGAACAATTGGGTGGGACCCTCACCCATTTGGAATCGACAATTGGAGTATATAATACCCGCATTCTAGGAGCTTTTGAACATTTCCCCTCATACTTCCTTCATTCTTGGTTTCAATCGCCTTTGCATTTGGCCGCACCGCGTTTAGCCCCTTCCTCAAAATAAATTTTATGAGTATCAAACTAGGGGCTTATTGCCGTGTTGTAGATCAGTGATTGTCCAACCTATGGTCTTACGGGGGTTTTTTTTTTGCTTTTGAGCACTTATAACAAGCTTTTCTCCTGATCTCTAAGTAAGTGAATTGAGAAGGATCAGTTGTACATTGAGTGTAAGATTCACCCCACCCAAAAATACATCTTAAGGGTGGAGTAAAAGCTTTCTGTTTAGGCGTAGGTGCTTCAGCTAGATGGATGGGGATTAATAGACTAGGAATTAGAGGCTTAAAAGTGGGGGTCCATTTGACCCGTCACCACATGACCGTGCACTTCTAGACCGTTTATCCTCTAGTAAAAACAGCTTTAAAATACCACTCGCACAGTATGAGGCATCATAAGTTAGTTAGAAAGAGTACGACCCAAGATAATGGAATATGGTTTGGGCATTGGGTCAACCAACTGGGATGGGGTCGATGGGTATCTATAAACTACAAAATATGCCAGGGTAATCAAAATTGTCACCCTTGACTAAGACATCCTCCACTATCCCCCTAGGGACTATTGATGACCTATCGCAAGTTGAAATGTGATTCTAGTAGGTTTCAGTCACATAATCCTAAGTGCTCATACACAGAATATGAGCCATAAATTCACATTCGATTACCAACTCTAAAAGGACAACCCTCTATCTAGGGTCTCCTATTACGCATGTTACGGTAGACAACCCGGATCTTTTACCTTTCGGTGGGGTTTGACGTGGACCACGGATTGGGACATCTAGTGACACGAAAAAGCATTCTCTCTAACGTTCACATTCCTCTAAACAGTGCATAATGACTTAGGAATTTAGTATAAGAGGGCACTGTTTAATGGCTTTTAAGAAAGTGAGTAGATGTTAATTTTTTTGACTTGTTTTTAAAAGGTCTCATTACATTTAGGAACTTTAAGTTATGCTGCGGTTTGGTTTACCTATGGGGAGAATGGAGCGGAGCTAAAATCTCACGTTCTTCCCTAAATGTTCCCTACATCACCCAAACCCACCACCACCCGTCCTTCAAAGCTCCCCCACCTTTCCTGAAGACCCCCACCCCTCTTCCTCGTCCTCTGTCTCCTTTCCGTCGTTTGGTTCTTCTCTAGTGATATCCACACTCTAATCGCCCCCCTCCACCCCCCTAACCCGCCACCGCCAGCCCAACAGAACATAAAAGAAAGAATTGGCAAAAATAGGTTAAAAAAAAAAAAAACCTTTTTTTTTCCCCCCCCCCCCCCCCCCCCCCCGATTAATCTCACTCTCGGGTACGGACTTAATCATTTCCTCTTCTCATCTCCCCTATGCTTCCACTACCAGTCTTTACTTCCTAGGCTCTACTTCACTCTCTTGGCCATTCATTGCGGCCTAGCTTGTTCTAACCATAGGCTCCACTACCTTAGTTGTTCTCTTTTTACCTTAAGTGTATCATAGGAAGAAATTGTTTTGTCACTGACCGAACCTACTTCGCTAAAACGGTAATGCTTGTTGAACTTGGTCTGCTAGATGATGGTTGGTCTTGAAGGGTCTCAGTAGAATGAACTTGCCGAGATGGGTTTGGTTGAGGCTATGCAGGCCGAGTTTTCCTTTCCTGTAAGGGTCAATGCTTGTGTGAGAAGAGCAATTGACCTTGAGTCATCCAAGTCTTATCATTACCCAGTACGAATTTACCTCCGAATGGTTTGGACAAACTGTTAGACAGTGTCCTCTAATGACCTGTTATGTGGGGGTTTGATACGTGTTGGAATAAGCTTGTGGTGGAGGTGAATTGAAATAGCTTTGGTTGAGTTTGGAGATATGATGTGACAGTGGCGGGTTGCTAGGTTTTGCAGAATCTGTTGTGGAATTGTGATGTGGTGGGGGTGGTGCCTGATAATGATTGAGGGTTCTGAAAAACCTCCTTGTATAAGCTTGGGGGTTTGAATTCCTATCATGACGCCATTCCAAAATTAGGATGATCTCTCCACCCCGGATTATAAGTTGTTGTGAATAGGGGTTTTCCCCTCCCTCGTTTGGATAGTAGCCCAATAGAATTGTACCTGGCCATGCAAGCCTCCTTTCATACCCGGAATAACAAGGCCACCGACAATTGTGTCATTCTCATTTGGATCTCACACCAACCACCACAACAAACCTCTTTCGGTTCTTCACTCCTCACCGAATTTACTTTGTTCAACTCTAAAGGCCGATAAGTTGATCTTACACATGGTTGCAAGCCTAGCGTCACATCATCAAACATTCTTTTCAATTGATACTTTACCCCTTGTGTGTTGGAGGCCTACTTTCGGGATTTTGCGGAGGTTCCGATTGTGCCCAAATAGCGAGTTAGATTTGCAAGGGTAATCAAAATAGAATAAGGCATCATGAGGTTGCTTATCCATAAGTTCCCGCACCTGCACATGGTTCTCAATAAATTGCTTTAGTTGGGGTGTAGGGCTATAAAGGGCCGGCATAGAAAAATGTTAATTACATGCCATTCCGGTTGAGTTATAACCCTGATGTGGGCAAGAGTAGAGGAGTCCTTAAACCGCTCCCAAACATTGGAAGAAGTTTTCCCATTGCATTGAAAAAATTGGGTGAAATTTGGCGATTCTAAATGCCTATGTTCTATTTTTAGTGAAATACTTTTTCAAAACCTCACCTTGGAGTGGGTTGCCAAGGTGTGGTTTCGATAGAAAGATGCTCTAAATGAATTGAACTACAATCTAGCGTATCTTTCAAAAAAATGGAAAAAGGTTTGAGAAGAAAAATTTCTCTTGAGATTAGAGTTGTCCATAACAATGAGCATGCATCTTTCCAAAATTATTGATGAAGGCGTTAGGCCTTTCCGATTCTAACCCATGGAAGTGAGGAAGCATTTGCATAATACAAGGCCTCGCCGACGAAGTCTCCCTTTATATAATCAATATGCATTAAAACAATACATGAACTCGGCGATTGTAACGGGCAAGTTCATGTAATCTCTCATATAGTGCAGAATTGGGGGAGCTCCCATGTCCCATGAATGCTCCCTCGTCTTCCATGTCATCACTCCCAGAGTAACCATTTGCCAGGTTCAGAGGAGGTCAGCACGTGAGTACTTCACCAATGGTGGGTTAGTTAAGCATATATTGGGATTTTGGGGGCAGGGTTTTGAGTGGAAGCCTACCTTCACTATTCAATGTCTCCATTAGAAAAGAGTCTAGGTCGACCACCAAAGAGAGTCTGGGAGAGGTATGTTAATAGGTGGATGGTGGTTGACTCATGCCAAGGCGTTTCTATTGTCTATCGGGCCCAAGGAGACAACTTGCAATGCGCAAATCGTATGCCATATATCCTAGTCAGCACATCATACACAAGCTATCTAATGCTGGACACGGCAATTCAACCTAACTCCAATCTCCATAAATATATACTACCAATTTGCATATAAAGCACAAACTTCTCCTATCTCCTCTAAGCTCCTAGCAAATGCAAGGAGACTAATTAATCAACAAAAGGAAAATAATCAAAAGAAGAAATAAAATCGAACGGTTTTCAAAATAGGTTTTTTGACGAAATACCCCAACCAAAGCCGTAGATTGCTTCCGTCGTAGGTGGGTGATAAATTCCACCAACCTTCTTTTGCGATATTTTGGTTTGCTGTTCCTTTAACTCCCCGGCCCAACGGCACCAAACTTGAACTCACGCCCAACGTGCGCTTGGTTTAACACCCAAGATTAGGTCGGGCGGAGTAGTATAACTCGGTTGTACGAGGTCGATTCCACAAAGGAGGTGTGTAATAATTGTGAAAAGACAAATGCCCTATCCTATTGCTCACAAAAGGAACAAATAAAAATGTTTTCAAAGAGAAAATAAAAATTGTTATTTGTGAATGGGTTGGTTTTTGAAACAATACCCACGTGAAATAGAAAAACCTAAATAAAACTTTGATTGTATTTAAATATGAAACGGTCTTGGTATCAATTTGCTCAAATCGATTTTGAGTTTTGGAATTCCAAGGGTGAAGAGTAAATGACTCAAATCCTTCGACTACGGTCATGAGTCTTGGATTTGGAAGATTTAGCTAAAAAAACAAGGAATTCTTTCTTTTCAAAAACTTCAAGTTCTAGGTTAAATTGGTTTGTTAGATTCAAGGATAAATACCAATCGATCCTGCAAGTATTATACTAGACTGCTTATGCATACTTGCCAAACATAGGTCATTCTTCAAGTTTTCGATAGTATCAAGAATAAAGAAGTGAAGAATCATAAAATCTCACAAAGAATGAACTTTGAAGACCAAGATCTCTACTTTATTTTTATTCAAAACTTTCATCGATTATCCACAATTAATCCCAGACTAAAGGTTTAGCTACTCATATCTATCTATGAAAAACTCAAATTACTTATAAAACCTATCTTTTTCTAATTCATACGAAAAACTATATAGAAGATCGAATTAAAAAACAAAAATATAAATAACATTCTTTTTTAATTGGAAGTTAAGAGTGCTTACAACAACCCTGTGAGAGATATGATAGCACAAAAACTAAGAATTTTCTTCCTCCCAACAACAAACTCTCCGTAAAACAAATACCACCCGACCCCCTATATCATCCCCTCTCTCTCTCTCATATCTATCTATCTATCTATATATAATATATGAAGAGAGAAAGAGAGATGTGATGGGAGAGGGGGAGAAAGATGTGGGATAGTGTGATATGGGAAAGTGTGGGAGTATATGTGTAATAGAGTGATATGGGAAAGTGTTGGAAAGTGTGATAAAGGTGAGGTGATAGATGTGGGGATAAAATTTGTTTTCCTGCCATTTTTGACTTTTCTGCAGATTGTTGACTGCGTCTGCTTGATATGAAACGGTTCAAAATATTGAGGTGAACCAGTCATATTTTTTTTCTGGCAACCTTCTTTCTTATGAACCGGTTCAAAATGTTGAAGTGAACCGGTACAAAATCTCCAGGAAACTTCTGTTCTTGACAACCGGTTCAAAAATTTGAAGTGATCCGGTACAAAATCTCCAAGCAACCTTCTGTTTTGATGTTTGTGAAACCGGTTTCAAATGTTGAAGTGAAGTGAACGGTACAGATATCAAGGGAGGAAGGAAAACCTTCTATTCTTGACAAACCGGTTCAAAATGTTTGAAGTTACTGGTACAAGATCTCCAGGAAACCTTCTGTTCTTTCATCTTCTTGGCAGTTTCTCCTTCTTATCTCTTCTTATCTCTTTAATGGTCTTTTTAAAACTACAAAACCTTTTAACCACTTGCACAAGAAAACAATTTAAAAGCACAAAGTATACGGCCAAGAACGAACGCTAAAGTGGGAGGAAATATGATAAATAAATTACAATATTTTGCGTCAATCAATACTATGTAAGAAATGACAAGACATAATGGTATATAAATAGACATGGATATGAGTATTTTATGTAAACTTACAGTCCCTCTTTTATGTTGTGAATACTAGTCTTTAAAATCGCTAACACATATTAAATATGATTCCTAGTAAGGCAATTTCAAAGACTTTTTTTGAACTGTGAACATTAAGAAAACCAAGTTTAATATACTTGCACATTTAAGCTTGTTCAAAGAAGGTTAGAATTTATAATTCACATGAAAGAAAATTAAATTTTAGAATAATAAGTGGTTACTTTACTGGTTACCATGAAAAAGTTCAATGGGTGCAAATC
>CM018903.1:10362231-10364731 GCA_009663005.1 Actinidia chinensis
CTCTTTCTACGGGTATCACATTCCTAGGCTTTCCTTAAATCTTGTTCTGTTAGTCAATTGTGAACTCCTGGTTATTTGGTTTCTTTGTCTTTCCTTCTCACTTCTTGTCAGGTGCAGGAACTCGCAAACCCAGAAGCTTAGTGTTGGGAACTAGGCCATAGGCAGGGAGGATTATATATCTTAGACGCACTGAGTGTACCTGCTTTGCGCTACTACTGGGGGGGTGTCGATTGTCATCTTTTCGTTTGAGTCCTTCTGCTTCTTCTAGTGTTTTATTTATGCATTCCTCTTCTACTAGGTCATGTCGCGTCTTCTCGTTTAAAGTTTTAGCCTCTAAACCACCGGAGCCTTAGGTAATTTGTCATCACATTCTATTTCCTACGTTGCGTGGTTGTAAACTAGCAAAATTTTCTGCCCTACCTTTTAATAGAAGTATCTCTTATTCCTCTTTAGAAAAACCTTTGATTTAGTTCATTCTGATGTGGGGGGACGTTTTCCTATTGCTACAAAGGCGGATCTCATTATTATTTTGCTTTTATTGATGATTACACTCGTTATTGTTGGTTTATCTTCTGAAAAAGCGTTCTGAAGTTTGGGATTTATAAATCCTTCGTGCTCTCGGTGAAAACCAATTCTGCTGTTATCAAATGTTTTCGGTGTGATTTTGGGTGGTGAATCTACTCTAATGAATTTTCTGAGTTGCTTTCTTAGATGGAACTATTCATCAATCCTCTTGTATTGAATACTCCCAGACAAAATGGTGTGGCTGAACGGAAACATAGCATATTTTGAAACTACTGCCCGATCTCTCTTACTGTTTGCTTTGTTCCTATTACTTTCGGGGCGAGGCAGTTCTCACTGCTACTCGGTCATTAATATGATCTCATCATCTCCATAATTTCAAGGCATGTCTCCTTTGAAAAATTGCCTGGTCGTCCTCAAATATTCTTCTTTAAGAAGAGTTTTTGGTTGTGCCTTGTTTTTGTGCTTCGTCCTCTGTAAACAGTAGTAAGGTGTCTTCTCGTTCTGTCACTTTGTTTTTTTTCTGGATATGTGAGGGTCAAAAGATATCGTTGTTTTGATCCTGTTACTCAGAAATTATCTGTGTTCCGTCATGTTAATTTATCCTGAGCAATACTTTCCTCCTATTCCTGATAGTACAATCACTTAACTAATCTGATCTCATTCGCATTGGCCTTTTTCTGAGACTCAAGATACAGTGTGTCACCCTCCTCCATCCCCTACAGACATGGTATTTCGCATCTGATGCTCGATCACATCCTCGTAGCCGCTTACCCCTACACCAGAAACATCGGAATTGTGGATCCTCCTCGCCTTTGCCTACCAAGTACTTTTGATGATGTTGATCCTCTTCCCTCGTTCTTCTAAGCGCATTTGTAGTCTACTAATTGGCCAGATTTTTTTTCTTTTCTTGTTATTCTAGTTCTTTTGTTCTTTCTTAGCCACTCTTCACAGCTTTTCTGAGCCTCTAATCGTATAAAGAGGTTGTTCTTGATCCCCTTGGCAGCAGCTATGACTTGAGGAACTTCTGCTTTGTCATAACACTGGTAATACTGGGAATTTGGTACCTCTACCATCTTAATAGTAAAATTGGTTCTCAGTGGGTCTACAAAATCAAAAACCAATGCTGATGGTTCTAAAATTGAGCGTACAAGGCTCGTTTGGTCGCAAAGGTTTTTTCCAACATTATGGTATGGATTAGAGAGACTTTTTTGCTCCAGTTGCAAAAATTTACTATTCGTACTCTTATTGGCAGTTGCAATCTCTTTGTCAGTGGCATATTTCTCAAATTGATGTTAAAATGGCCTTCTTTAATGGCGATCTTCAAGAAGAATTTATATTACTCCCCCACACCTGGTGTTTGCCCACAGTTTGTAGAAGTTTGTAAGCTTAAAAGGCTTTATATGGTCTCAAGCAGCACCCCCGTGCTTGGTTTGAAAAATTCTCTACTATATTACCTCTCTTGGGTTTTCGATCCAGCAATCATGATTCTGCTCTTTTTATAAAAGTCACTACTGGCTGGTCGTATTCTTCTTTCGATTATATTTTGATGACATGGTGATTTACATGTGATGATGTTGGCTGGAATTACCGATTGAAACTTAGAATTGCTTCTCGATTTGAATGAAGGATTTGGCATAGAAGTAGCTTTTTTCAACCTAAGGGTTATCTCCTTTCACAGTACAAGTATATTGTCGACCATTCTGATCGTGCTCGTCTTACTGATAATCAGACTGTCCCCGACTCCTCTTGAACTTAATGTTCGGTATTCCTCCGACTGATGGTACTACTCCCTTTTCCAATCCTTCTTTATCATAAATCGTACTATTGGTTGTAAGTTTGGTATTCTCACTATTACTACTACTCTCGCCCCGACATTGCATATGTTGTTATCTTGTTATCAGTTTGTTACGTCTACTCCCTACTATTCATTGGGCTTTCGTCTTCGTATTTTGAGGTACCTACGTGGTACTCAATT
>CM018903.1:10404731-10414731 GCA_009663005.1 Actinidia chinensis
GCTCTAACCATTACTCACTGGGACCGAACCAAACAAACATTTAAGAAATAAAAAACCAACTAGTTGTGGAGTAAGAATGAAAAATGTGAAGGAGAGAGAGAATCGGCCAACAGCGGACCCCCAATAGCTTGCAAACAGACAACACATACAGGGCTCATAAGGCAAATAGGTTTTTTCACTTATTAGATACCATGTAAATGAGATTTTTATTTTGTCCCATTGAATTGATATAAAGTTTTGTCATTTCTGCTATTTTGATATTCTCCAATTTTACACAACATTTGGCCACAACAAAAAAAAATCAAAAGTTAATATATGGCTCCACTTACCCACTAATTAAATTACATTCCAACCATTATTTACTGAGTCTGAACCAAACCAATATTTTAGATATAAAAAACAAATAGTTTTGGATTGAGAATGAAAAATGTATAGGAGAAAGAGAATGAGTTGGTTAGCAATGGGCTCAAATAACATGTCAAACAGACTCAACATGTACTAGACTAATAAGGGCCAAGTAAGTCTTATCACTTATTAGATTCCATATAAATGAAAATTTTATTTTGTCCCACTAAATTGATATAAAGGTTTGTCCTTTCTATTGATACGATTTTGTCCAGTTTTCTACAATATCTGGTCACAATAAAAACATCAAAAATGAATATCTAGGCCCCACACACCATTGATTAAAGTGATTATTCACTAGGTCCAAACTAGACCAACATTTAATAAATAAAAAACCAACTATTTTTGAAGTGAGAATAAAAAATGTAAAAAGAGAGAGAGAGAATTGGCCAGAAGTGGACCCCAAATAGCTTGTGAAACAAACTCAACACGTATGGATCTCATATGGCAAATAGTTCTTTTCACTAATTAGATTCCATGTAAATGAGATTTTATTTTGCTACATTGACCTGATATAAAGGTTTGTCCTTGATATTCTCCAATTTTTTGTAACATTTAACCACAACAAAAATATCAAAATTGAATATTTAGGCCCCACCCACCATCTAATTAAAGTGCGCTCGAACCATTATTCACTGAGTTTAAACCCTGTTACTCCGTTATGCAAACCGAGAGGGGGGTTGAATTGTTTGACAACTTAATTTCCTAATTAAAAATTATCACAATTAAAATTTTCTAAATAATGATTCTCCTTAATGCATACTTTGCAATGATAAATATGTCAAGATATAAGAAAGTATATAATGCAATGCGAAACCTTAAAGGAGTTTAGGGATAGAGATGCAAACAACAATTTAATAGTGGTTCGGCCAATCTTGCTACGTTCCACTCTCCAAGTCCTCCTGGGATTACACTATCTTCAAGCTACGGTGACTTGAAAAACCTTTACAACACTAGAAGCACCTCTAGTCTTCAAAGAGATTCCATCTCTTGAAATACAACCACTAGAGAAACCTCTAGTCTTCAAGAGAAAGCCCCCTCTCTTGAATTCACCACTAGAAAACTTCTAGTTTTCAATGAGCCAACCTCTCTTGGAATACAATATATCATCAAGGTGATTCTCTTAATGAATGGAGTAAATGTTGTAGCCAAAATCAAGCTAACCAACTCTAGAAGAAAAAAAATACAATGATAGCTCCTCTCTAGAGTGATGTTTCTCTTTTGATCTTATCTTTACCAAATAAGCGCACAATAAATGATCAAGAGTTGAGTGTTTTCACAAGTGTAAGATGAATTTATGGCACTTCAATGTCTTCTTAAACAACCCCAAGGGTTGGCATTATAAGCCCAAAATGAGTTATAAACCGTTGCAGCATTAAATGCTCTCAACTACCTGTCGTTTTTGAACTCAGCCGTTGGGATCTGCAATTTGCCACGCGCAGGATTTAAAACTGGATTAGGACGTCAATTCGGTCGTCCTAAGTTGAACTTAGGTTCGTCCTATTTTGAACTTAGGACGTCCTAACTTTCTTAGGTCGTCCCCAAAACTTCTGTCCAAAGTTAGGTCTTCAGCTCTTGAAACTTAGGTCGGTCCTAAGTTGATGAAACTTAGGTCGTCCTATTGAAACTTAGGACGTCCTAACTTTTTTAGGTCGTCCCCAAATCTCTGTTCAAAATTAGTCTTCAAGCAGACTCTTGAAACTTAGGTACGTCCTAAGTTGAAACTTAGGGCGTCCTATTTGAAACTTAGGCCGTCCTATCTTTTTAGGTTGTCAGCCAAACTTCTGTCCAAAATTAGGATGTCAACTTAGGCCTCATAACTTGAAACTTAGGACTTCGCCAAACTTCTGTCCCAAACTTAGGATGTCAACTTCAAACTTAGGATGTCACTTCGGACTTCCTAACTGTGATATTTGCCTGCAATTTGACATTTTCCTGTTCTTTCTACACAAACAACAATTGTTAATCATATAAATTTGAATTGTCGACTTGTTTTGAATCATCTATAAGTTCCATTAGCATTGTAACATTTATTTGACTTGTGGAAGTATGGCATAAAATTGATCAAGTTGCAAGACATTGTTTTATTTGCAAAGTTATTTCAGGCATCTTGACTTGGGATATCTCTTTAAATGATTGCAAAGTATATTTAAAAGAGTTAATATGTAGAAGTTTAATCATCAAATCATTAAAGCTGTATGCTAACAATTCCCACGTTTTGATGATGACACAATCTTATTTTTGAAAATCATTATGCATTTACTTCAAAAACTCCCCCTTTCTCTATGCCCCCCTATCTTCATGCTTATATTTGGAATTAGTTTTTCATGGCCAGGAAATAGGTTTCAAGTGTTTTCTAAGATAGATATCAAACTTGAAAGTAAAACACATGGGTGGAGTATACCCAAAGGGGATCGTCAAGTCTTTTCACTTTGTCCCTCAATTGCTTTTATGATATTCCTTTCAAGTTAGTTAAGCAATTGACTACTAATGTTCTACATTACATATATCATATCACAATGTCATCCAAGAATGCATTCATATAACCAGCCAGTCATAGAGCATAAAAGATTATGATTCATATACAACAGCAGCCAGAGCATAAAAGACATGATTCATTAACACAGCCAGCATAGCATTAAAGGATAACCCATCTCAAGGCACAGTTTCATCAAGTTAAAACGAGTTATAAAAAAAATTTAGCATTACACTTCAAATGTCAAATAGATTTTAAATCTTTAAAATGTCCTTCAAATGTCAAATAGATTTTAAATCTTCAAAATGTCCCCAAACACTTCAAAATGCTCAAAACCTAAATATTTTCTTCATTTTCTTCTCCCCCTTTGTGTCTTAATCAAAATGGGCAAAGGGTTCAAAAGCTATTGCTTTTCTTTGTCCCTTTTAGGTTCGACTTCTAGTAATATCATTATGACTCATTTTTGCTAAAATCTTTTTGCTGGGTATACAGCTTTCATAGTTGCCTCCCAATCAATCGATGTATGTCCATGCAACTCGTGAGTTTAGTTTGTCTTAGGTGTCAACCGAACTTCAGGTTGGTGGCCTAACTTTTAGTAGTTAGTTTTCGAAAGTTTTGACAAATAAATGTCATTGTTTTTTAGGCTTATGATACTCTATTCCTAATTCTAACGACTGATATAGCTAGTTTGGAGCGGATTGAGTAGGGTTATCTTTGCAGCGCATAAATCTGTTTCACCGGATTTTACTTTTCCCTTGGCAATACATATCTATATTTTTTCGCACATAAGCACATAGTTGATTTTTATTATTCTTAATCATAAACCAGTACCTCAGCTTTTTGAGCTCTCCTTTATCACATATCAATCAAGATAACACTCAAGAAGAAATATTTTGTCATAGATTAAGCATAAGGAAATACCTTTCATTCCCGACTATTCTTTTTCAAATACGACTTCACTCATACTTCTAAATTTATTTTTAAAGAATCCAAAAATATCACATTGGTTGAGACATTCCAAGTTCCACGTCGAATATAGCAAATCTTCTTTTTCATCGAGGGGTTTGTACAAATTATCCCCAATTGCTTGTCCGGTATGATATATTTGAAGTTCAATATCTCCTTTTGGATTTGATCTCTTAACAATAATGGCGAATCTCAATGGTTTTGATTCTTGAATGTTGTATGGTGATTCTTAGACAATTTATAGCACTTGTATTATCAACCTTTGATTGAAATTGATCAAATATAAGTCATAGTTCTCCATTTGTTGTTTCATCCAACACACTTGAGGCAAACAAACTTCTAGCAATAATTGATATCGGAGAATCCATTTAATTCAATGCAACGCCCCTAGGATAAATATTCCTAAAAAAAAAAAAGAAAAAAAAGATCAGGCGTTTCTATGAGAGATCCAAAAGGCTTTTCATTGCAATAGATACCATTTCCTTGGACATAATTAAATTTAGTAACATATGCATACCTAAATATAATTTGGCCTACATGCCGTTAAGTAGAGCAAAGTGCCAATCATACCTCGATAGAGTTTTTTCATTAATATTTTTACCATTTTCATCTTGTCAAGCTTTATCGCGTGCCCATTTGAGTAGCTAGCTGTTTTGCTCCCTATCATGCCAATCGCTTGAGAACCTCTTATTGTCGTTTTGCTTGATTTATAAATTCCCTTCTCTTGATTGCATGATTTGAATCCATGAAAAATTTGCGCTCTCCGATCCTGCTCCTCTCAAATTCACCTTACATACACTTACCAAATTCTTTTGCACATACTCTCATATAGCACCAAATATAATTCATTAACATATATTTGCACAATGAGTATATCAATAATTTTTGGCTTTGCTAAAAAGAATACTCTATTTTTTCCTCTTGTAAAAACCATTACTCATTTAAGATTTTTCTTAGCCTATCATACTATTCGCTTGGTGCTAGCTTAAGCCATAAAGTGCTTTTGAAAGTTTATACAACATAGTTTGGAAACTCATGATATTCAAACCCGGGAGTTTGTGGCAACCTACCCTGCCTCCGTCATGTGTCAATTTAGAATGCACTTAACATCCGTTTGTAAAACTTAAAGTTCAATAGATGCAAATGCAAGCAACATTCGATTGCTTCCAATTAGCTACGGAGCAAATGATTCATCAAAATCAATGCCTTCCACTTTGACTATATCCTTGGGCAACAAGTTTAAGCTTTTATTTTTAATAATATCTGAATTCATCTAGCTTGTTTCTAACACTCTTTCGTGCCTATTATAAATTGATCACTTGGTTTAGGTACAATGCTACACCTTACTTCTTTCACATTCATTTAATTCTTCTTGCAATTGCTAAGCAAATGTTCATCGAATTCGGCTTTATGAAACTTCCTATGCTCTATTTGAGATAAGACACAAGATTAATACACATATTTCTAATAGAGTGTGTAGTGGTTGACCCCGTTTGATGGATCCTATGATAGGATTTTTTGATGCTGTGGACGTCCTTCTCGAAAAGGCTAGAGTTGTCACCACCATTCTCTTGCGATTTCTAGTTGATGTGAACCACTTCTAATTGAAGTTCTTTCTCAAAATTTCCTTCTTGAGATCTTCATTTCCTTGATCAATTCCAAGTTTTCTCCAAATTTTTCTTCAATCCCAATGTTCCCATGCCCATGATCTGCCTTGTTATTATCCTAAAGGGTCCAGCCACCGTCTTTTGGGGTGAGAGATTCGAATATTGGATTTGCTCTCCGGTCATGTGCCCGTGAGCATCACTATCCAAGTACTCATTTGGCTTTGAGACCTACCTACAGTAGAGTTCAACCATGGCTTTGGACCCCAATTCTTGTTGGGTCGTGAATGTTAGGTTAAATTTTCTTAGGACCCAAATTGTCTTAATCCTTTTTGTGCACATTTTCTGTACTTACAATAATCATGATGTATATACAATTTTATTGCATTGTGTGAGCAGAGTATGGTGTGTGGAGGGAGAAGTTTTAATAACAATATCGTTATAATTTTTGTTTCTTAAGCGGAATGTATCCCAAAAAATTTATTGAAACAAATCCAATTTTTTTTCTTTAACGGGTTGTATCAAATTTATTCATAAATAGTGGTACCTAGAAAAGTGATACCAATAAGTAATGCCTCCCCCAAGTTGGTGCTCCTATTTCAATGTGATGATTGCATGTAGTCCAAGAAATCAAGCATCATATGAAAGAGATTTTATATAATTTGCCAAAAATTAATATCTCTCATTTCTCTACATCCATACCTAGACATATAAGACAATCCAATTAAGCAGGTCATTATAGTAAGAACACATGCTAGTTATAGATACCAATTAAATACATGTAATATTAAAGGAGATGTCTTTAAGATTTTTCTAAATCAAAACATGTCTCATATTCTTTTCATGAAAAAGGTGGTTTTTCTAAAAATAACTTATGTTAAAATAATTTTTCCTCCTCTTTGGAATATCCACCAAACTAGTGGTATTTTAAAAAATTTTGCAAATGAAAAATAGTCACTAGTGATGCGTAGCAAACGAGGCCATACTATAGAGAACATAGTATTTTACAGAAGACCTTTGAGGTGGGTGAAATAAATTTTGCATATAACCCTCAAGTCTAAACTCTTTCATTTTGAGGAGTTTTTTGAAATTTCCACAAGGGATAATTTTAAATAAAATAAGACACAATTTTCTCTAGACATAATTTTTTTTCACACTTATATAGATACCAATTAAAATCAAGTGGATAGTCATGAATACGTCAATCAAGATAGATATTGACGAAGTCAAGTACCTTGTGAAAACTTTTCATGCAATCTATGTTATAATGATACTATGTCTAAGTAAATCATACAAATTCACATAATTAACATTGTTCTCAAAAAGTGCTATGCAAAGTAAAAATTATTTTTTATTTAAAATTTAATTTTACATGAGGAAATAAGTAGATGCACAGATCATTCAATCAATTCATTTTATATCCTAATTTGTGCATGACTCTACTTATCATAGAAATACAAAGCGTGATAATCTCAATGCACGTCACGATGTAATTCTAAAATAAGCTACATCATCAAAAGAATTTAGGACTCAAAAGATTTTAAAGAAACGCTGGAGTCATACTCTAGTAACGCAGTGAAAGATTAGTAAGGTATTATCTAATAATTTCAAATATTAATACGTGCAAGAATCCATCATTTTTAATAACTATCATGATTAATAAGTAGTGTATCTAAGTGAGCATATAATCATGAAGTTTTAAAGATAAAAACTGTGCATAGAGAGTGCAAAGCGGTGTTTAGATGTGTATTTATAAATCTGATTTTTTAGATATGGCTTCTAAGAATGGATAGTATTTCTAATAGAGTTCTTATATCATAATTTCGTATCCCCCTGTTCTATAGACAGCTTGTCGCATATTACGGATTAGCCATATCTTTCTCTAGAAAAGTCCAAATTGAGTTCTGTTTTTTTGTGTAATGAAAGAAGACTCGTAGATCCGTTCCATCCATAGAAAGTTCATCATTTGATTCCATTCCAGTAAAAGCAATTTTTGATTAAAATTGGTTGTTTTTCAAGTGACAATTCAAATTTTCCATTTATTTGATCAACTTTTGGTTCAAGTGTTAAGGCCCTAACACTTCTACTACTTTGTTGTATGCACGTTAACACCAAATTTGACTTATGGAGAGTTTCAACTCTCCTTTAAATTTTTTTAAATCTTTTATTTTGATCATTTGTTGTTTTTCCTGTCGAAAAGTAGAATGAAGAGTGACACTAGTTTTAACTTAGTTCTTTCAAAACTCTATTTTATTTGTCAATTTTGTACAATGCTTTTCATCCTTAAAAAAACTTATGTTATGACTATTTGATTTTAACACAAGGATGTGTGTGTTTGTTCTTTTCTTGATATGGTGGCGATAAATGTCAAAAACTTGACTTAGCTTTAGATCATCAAAATCAATACTCTTTATTTTTAATATACCTGAAACTTAAACTCTAAGGTGTTAAGCATCAATACTGCACGTTTTCATTATAAAACAAACTTGTTAAGGTATTTTTAATTAATCGACGTGATTGAACATAAGTTTTTAAGTATCCCTAACGCAATTTTCATGCACTAGATATAGTCTAGGAAGCATGATCATAAAATTTCTTACATGGTTTGCTGTAGAGATAACTTGATAATCACATAATGCAGATCTCTACATCAATATGGCAATCTATCATAAATCAATTATCACATAAAGCAAGAATGAAGATGCCCGTATTACATGATGATATAAATAGGCCAATTCAATCTTATCATGACATGTATTATGCATATTTGTAAAGCATTAAAAACCTGATTAGCCTAACACATTATACATCAATTATCTAACAACACCACTTAAGAATTATTTAATTTAAATGAAGTACACAGGTGTGTTAAAATTAACCTTCACTTACCTATTTTGTGGATCTTGCCCAAGTGATTTTTTCCATTTAGCCTCATTGTAAGTGAAGAAGATTTTGGTCCGTTAAGGAAGGGTGAAGGGAATACCTCATTTGATTTCTTCTTTTTGCAACTATTGAGAGTGAATCACATGTGCCTCCTTTCTTTATCCTTTTTTGTAAGCAAATTCTGTCTTTCTCTTATAATATAACACTTGTTGAATATTTTTCATAATTTTCATTTCTTCAAATCTCTTAGTGTTCTTTTCCTTGAGTTGTACACCTTGGATGTATTTTCCTTCCTTCAAAGTTCCTTAATACTTCTCGTCTTTGATTTTACCTACAAAATATTTAATTTCTTTTCTAAGTACCCTTTTTCACATAGGGTCCCTGTTTGTTAGCCTTAACATCATTCGATGGCATAATTTTTCTTAGGCACCACACTTGTTTCACACATTGTTTCGATTTTCTTCGTAAGGGCATGTGTGTGAAATATGTCCATCCTTTCCGCATTAAGACAGGTCAAAGGAGATGTAAAAGATTTTTAATTTTATTTTAACAATCTCATTTTAGCATTAGCAGACAACCTCTTTATATTTTCTTTTAAGACCATGTTGGTCATTCTTCAAGAAATATTGTTCAAGTGATGCATTATTTAAAGTTTAAAGTAGCATTTTTAATTTCAATGCCTCATTTCAAATTTTAAATATTTGTGCAAATCATTTTTTAAAATTTTCAATTCAATCATAATAGATCAACTTGTTTCTGTAAAGCAATATTTTTAGATGCGATTTTCGTTATTTCACATAATTATTCCTCAAATGCATCTAACATTCATCATATGGCATAATATCATGGACAAAATTAATCCTTATATTATAGGGCCGTATGATCATCAAAACTAGCATTTGAAAAGGAATGAGCATAGGATTTCTTTATAAGTCTTCATCATTTTATTTGACATTTAAGTTGATTGGTCGTAAAAAATCATGGACAACTTCATTTATCTTTTCATGAGTGAGCTTTTCTGTGAATCCTCTTTGCTCATTCTTAACTCTCTTATCTCCGATTCTTGGTTGTGTCTATAATCATTCAATCACACAAGAATCTCCGGAGAGATATCATTAAATTCACTAATATCTACATGTACATGCTCATAAATTGTGTTCATAAATATTTGCTAATTCATTCCAAATAGTATGAGCCAATGTACAGGAGCTAATTCTATTAAGCGTATAGAATCTAAGGCACTATACATATTTTTGTGGCGGTGGGCAATTTAGACAAATATAATGAGGAATCATTTATATCTAATATTATTAGAAAAATATGTTCCAATCTATAATCATTGGCTTGAATAAACATCTCATTCTAGCCTTTCAATAAGCATATTTGTGCCATAAACATCTGTGGAATTAAACAAATTGATGCCCCTCGGGCAAAAAGCTTTTCTACATGGTTTGCATGAATCTACTCCTAGACGGTTTAAGTCCGAAATTGAGTCCTGCTCTGATACCAATTGTTACTCCGTATGGCAAACCGAGAGGGGGGGTGAATTGGTTTGCAACTAATTTGCCTAATTAGAATATCACAATTAAAACTTCTAAATTAATTTCTCCTTAATTGATACTTGCAATGATAAATAATGTCAAGAAATATAAGCCAGTATATAATG
>CM018903.1:10447231-10452231 GCA_009663005.1 Actinidia chinensis
GATGCCTGTCAATTAGGGAAGGCAACATAAAACTATGTTTTCAAAGAAGAAATATATTCCACAACTAGACCACTTCAACTGTGCCATATGGAATTTGTTGGTCCCAGTAGGGTTGCTAGTCTTGGTGAAAAATTTTACGCATTTGTAATTGTGAAATTTTTCACGTTTTACATGTGGTATTATTCCTTAACTCACAAAAATAAAGCACCATTTTTTTTGTAATTGCAAATTTTATAAAAAGGCCCAAATGAATAGGTGGCAGCTATCACCAATATTCGTATTATAGAGGTAGAGAGTTTTGATAACCAGATATTGAAAAATATTGCGATGATCCGGTTTTTTACACAACTTCTTTGCACCTAGAACCGCCTCAACAAAGGATTGTTTGAACGTAAATAGATCTCTTCAAGAAAGGTTAGAACCATTTTAAAAATGAACTCCTTTACCTAAGTATTTTTGGGCTGAACTAAAAATACTCTTGTTATATTTTAAATCGTGTAGGTCATTAAATCAAAACTTTTACAGACTCCTTACGAGCTTTGGAAAGGAAGAACCCCATATTTGTTATTTCAAAGTATTTGATTGTACATGGTTTATTTTCTAATACAAGATAATTTGGTAAATTTGATGCTAAATCTGATAAATCCATATTTATCCTTGATATTCTATCTACTAGTAGCAAGTTTTATAGAGTCTATAACAAAGACTTTAACTATTGACGAGTCTATACATGTTGCATTTGATGAAATTAATTCTTTCAAACCTATAAACATCTGATGATAATGATGATTGAATTAATACACAGAAAATAAATGAAAAATATTAATTCAAAAGAATCAAATTCTCTCAAAGACTCTAATAAGAAGAAGTATGAAAAATGATCTCATCTTGAACAAGATCAACAATTTCCGAAATCTTGGAGAATTATTAAAGGATCACCCTATGATCAAATTCTAGGTGACCCCTCACAAGGTGTAAATTCCACGGTCTTCACTTCTAAATGTGTGTAGAGAACATGCTTTTGTCCAGAAATTGAAAGGGGCCTTTTTTTAAGAATATGAAGAAGCTGGAAACTGATGAGTTTTGGTTAATGGCCATGGAAGAAGAGCCTTAACCAATTGAGAGGAACAATGTTTGGACATTGGTTCTAGACCCTAACATCAGTCATTATTGGAACAAAATGGGTTTTCGTAATAAAAAGGTTCAAAATGGCATTATCATTAGAATAAAAGCTAGATTAGTAGGCCAAAGATTTAACCAAGAAGAAGGTATGATTATGAAGAAAACCTTTACCCCAGTAGGCTCGAATTGAGCTAAAGAATACTTTTAACTTTGCCTTCTATAAAGATTTTAAATTATTTCAAGTGGATGCAAAAGTGCATTTAAATTGTGTCATTTCTGAAGGAAGTTTATATTGAAAACAATCGATTTTGAAAATCCGGGAATTCCCAAATCATATTTTCCAAATTGACCAAAAGCCCTTGTATGGCTTTGAAAACAAGCCCCAAGAGCCCTGGTATGAAAGATTAAGTGATTTTCTTGTGGACAAAAAAAGGCTTACAAGAGGAAAAAGTGACCTACCTTATTTATCAAAATTAAAAATAAGGATTACTCATTGTGACAGATTATATGTTGATTGATATATTTTTTGGATCAACAAATGAAAAATATGTGACAGGACTTTTCCAGAAAATTATGCAAAAAGAATTTAAAATGAGCATGATGGGTGAACTAAATTTCGTCTGGGTCTTAAAATTAAGTAAACTAAAAAAGAATCTTCATCAACCAATCTAAATATATAAAAGTCTTCTCAAGAAATTTGGGATAGAAAATTCAAAAAATTTATGAACCCCAATGAATTAACAATAAACTCGAATAAAGATGAAAATGGGAAAAAATGTTGATATTAAACCAATATAGGAGGAAGATTGGTAAGTTTACTATATTTAAAGGCCAGATAGGCCAGATATCATGTTTAGTGTCGGTTATGTGCATAGATTCATTCATGTCCAAAAAAATCACATTAATTACAGTTAAAAGCATTTTTCGATATTTACTGGCACAATAGATCTAGGTTATGGTATCTTAAATTCACCTCATTGGATTTAGTAGTTAGTCAGATGCAGATTTTGCTGGGTGCAAAATTGATCGCAAGAGTACAATGGTACGTGTCACTTCTAGGACACTCAATGGTTTCTTGGTTAGCAAGAAGCAAAATTCAGTTGCTCTTTCCACTGCTGAAGCAGAAATATTGATGTAGGATTGTTATGCTTCATTTCTATATGAAGCAACGACCCTTGAAGATTTAAATTAAAATTTAATCACCTACCTATTAGATGTATAATACTAGTGCTATAATATTTTTTAAAAATCCTATTCTTCACTCACGAATAAAAATATTGAAATAGACATCATTTTAAGTTCGTGATCATGTTCAAAAAGGATATGTAGAACTAAATTTATAAGTACTGATTTTCAATGGGCTGACTTCTTCAAAAAACCACTTCAAGAGGACCGCCTTGCATCCATTCGTCGAGAAATTGGTATTGGTTGTATACCTACAGATATTGTATAATATTTCAGTTAGTTTGTTTATTTATACAAATAATTTACTATTCTGAATCAAATAACCTGTTTAAGTTTTTGAAGAAAACTTAAACTTATTTCTGGACTTAAGTAAGAGACTCTCCTGTTGTTCCCGAAGACGGTTTGTGTTCATCTCCAGTTCTGAATATTTCTTTTCCAAGTCATTTGCCATATGATCTACAGTTTCTTCAACTCTTTATTCGCAACACTCTTGCTGAAGACCTCTATTTCTTCGTTGTCAAACTCAAAACTTGAGTCCTAGCTGTTAACTTCATCCCCTCGAACCTTTTTTTTTGGCAGACGTCCGAGCCATATTTGAAACAAGAAGCAACTGAATACTGAGTGTCATAGAGTCTTAATGGCTTCGCATCATTCCTATTCGCCAATATTTTTTTCATCTTGTGGAGTACTGATCCATCTAGCTAACTCGTGCAGCAACTGCATCATCCAGCATCACAGAGCCATTAGTCATGAGAGGATCTTTTTTGAGATAAAGATGATGAATGGCTGAATTTCTGGTTGTTACATTAGGCACAGCATTCAGATCAAATTTTTGAGAAGAAGAAGAAGCTATTTTTTAAAAACTAAGAAAAGAACTGGCAATCAGTAAATGAAATTGTTCTTCAAAGAACCGAAAAGAGAAAGAAGAAGAAGAACTATTTTGGGATCTATGAAAGAGATTTTTTCGGACAAATATGGCCTCAAAGTCGCCCTTTCTGAGCACAGCCGCACCTACTCACTGACAAATAATCTTTAAATTGCGATTTTTTTTATTTTTTTTATTTTTTTTGGTCAAGATCACATGCGTCCATCACATGCGTCACTCGCACCTATTCCTTCAAATCTCATCTATATATTCACTTCTCCTTCTCTCTTGCCAAGCCAATTTCTGCTCTCATCCTTCATATTCTGAAAGCTAAATCTTTTCTTCCTAGTTTCAGCCTATCATCACTTCTTAAGAATGAACATGTAGTTCGCACCTAGTTCAATACAGTCTAAATTCTAAAGTACGAAGAGGCAACCTCACAACTTGATTCGCAAACAACAGAAGCCAAGACTATTCTTGATCAATGTACTAGAAGCAAGATTTCTTGATCATTTTCAAATGAAGTATCTTTTTCCTTCTTGGCATCATAGATTTTTCCCCTGTATTAATCTGTGACAGAAGAGAGAAAGCACAACTGATATAGGTGGTCAACTCATTATTTTTTTAATTGCTTGCCTCACCTTCCTGGATTCAATGTTCATATTTAGCAAGCTTTCAATCATATTTATCATTTATATAATACTTTATCATGAAAGGGGGAGCATCTTCCGCAGGGGGAGCTTATCATTATCTTTTTTTGTTGATGTCAAAGGGGGATAATAAGGATCTACAAAAAAAATTTTCTTTCCATTAAATGAGCTTAATAATAAAAATATATATTCTCAGTTGAATTTATATCTGGTTTGATCAGTAATAGTTATTACTACAATGTGCTTAAAATTTTTATTCAATAATTTGGTCAGCATCAAAAAGGGGGAGATTGTTAGCCCTATGGCGTCAATCCGATTTGTTGGCAAATATTTTGATGATAACAAATTCTATCTTTGCTCTTTTATTTAATTCAAGTATGATATTGCAAGAACATTCAAGCACATATTCGAAGATCTTTTGGACTCAAACAAGAAAACTTCAAGCACTGAAGATCTCAGAAATGAAGAATTTTCATTAGGTATTTTTGTAACTCTCTTGTATTGTTAAATTCTGAGGCCTCTAAAATTACCTTAATATCCTTCACTGCAGTTTGAAAATCAAAAATAATTAAAATTTAAAGTCTTAAAATGTGTTAGCAATATTCTTATATTTTGAAAATTTAAATTACAATTTTAAAAAATGGGGCTAGTAATAATTTTTGATTTTGAAAATTTGATTTCAAGTTTGAAAACTTGGCTAGCAACATTTTCTGACTTTGAAATTGATTTCAAATTTAAAAAATATCTAGCAACAATTTCTGATTTTAAAAATTAGATTCCAAGTTTAAAAAATTGGGTTACACCATTCCTGACTTTGAAAATTGATCCAATTTTTTAAAAATTTGGATAGCAATAATTTTTTGACTTTGAAATGTGGTTGCAACTTGAAAAATTGGTAAAAATAAATGCTGACTTTTGAAAATATAGTTGCAACTTTGAAATTTGGATAAAAATAATTTCTGACTTTTGAAACTGTGATTTCAAATTTAAAAATTGGCTAGCAATTTATTTCCTCCAACGTTATATTCTTCTAAGGCCATACATACATATCCTTACATTTCATTCAAAAGACAATTAAGTGAGAAAAAAACAAGTTGAGAATCAAAGCATACTTCTTTCAATTTCTTTGAGCCTTCAAGTTTGATTCATACAAGAGTTCTAGTGAGAAAGATTATTGT
>CM018903.1:10459731-10462231 GCA_009663005.1 Actinidia chinensis
ATTGTCTTTTTGTAAATTTGAGGCTCATTTTCGAACCAAAAGATTTTGATACTTAAAAATTTTTACTCTATTTAGATTCATTAATATCTTTTTCTTCTTAGTCTTAACTATACCAATAGCAGTTTCAAAAGTTCTTTTAACAGAACTTGTTTCTTGTGTGGACTTACAAGGAAAAACATTTTCAAAGAAAGATTCATTTCTAAATTCAATGATAGTACCAACATGGACATTCAGATTATTGAACTTATGCACTAAGAAACAATAAGCATTACTATTGTATTAGCATATCCAATGAATACACAATCAATAGTTCATATCTTAATTTTCTTAGGAGTAAGAACTATAACCTTAGCCAAACACCCCCACACTCTTAAAAAATTGCAGGTAGGAGTTCTAGGTGTTTTTTGAGTTTTCTTATGGGATATTCTATTGACAATATAATTCAAAGAAAGAATTGTTTTGCCCAACTTATCGATAAAGCATTCAGCATTTATTTTAAAGATCTATTTTTCCATTTAGCAATACCATTTTGTTGTGGTAAATGGCGTACTGTTGTTTGATGGATAATTCCATGTTGTGAACAGAAATCATCAAAAGGTGCATCATATTCAATGCCCATATCACTCCTTAGGATTTTAATCTTTTTACTAAGTTGATTCTTAACTAGATTCTTATAATGTATGAACATTTCTAAGGCTTCATCCTTGGTCCTTAGCAAACACACACAACAAAATCTTATGCAATCATCAAAAAATATTATAAAGTACTTTTACTTCCTCGTGTTTGAACATATTTCAAATCACAAACATGGCTATGGATTAAATCCAGAGATTCAATATTCCTTTCAATTGGTCGAAAGGCCGCCAATTTGGACCCCACATAAGTTTCACATTTGTAATTAGCATCAATATTAAATTTAGGCAAACAGTTTATGTTAATTAAACTACGCAAAGATTCATAATTAACATATCATACCATTTCATAAATGAGAAGACTCAAACAAATAAGCAATAGATGTGTTCTTATTATTGATAATAAAGGGATACAACAGTCATTATATTCATTTTAAAGAGTTTATCGCTCAAATATCCTTTTTTCACATACATTTCATCCTTAATGAGTACAAATTTTTCAGACTGAAAAACCAATTTGAAGTCATTTTGCTTAACTTTGACCTAAACACTAAGTTTTTTCGAACTTCTGGCACAAACATCACATTGTTATGAGTCAATTCCTTATCCAAAGTCATTTTCAATACTATCTTCCCTTATCCTTCAACCTTTGTTGTCAAAAAGTTTCCCATGAAGAGTTTTTACGCTAATAGGAAATGAACATTCCCTTGTCGGAGCAGACATGTTGAGCAATCCCAGTGTCATCCAACCATGTTAACTTCAGACACCACTGCCGAAAGGTTCATCTCGGACACATCATTAGAAAGATAGTCCGCTTCAGTTATATTGCCCCGAGTATGCTTTTACTTTTTGTGGGAACTTCTGTAATCTTTATGACTGCGACAGTCTTTTGCACGATGCCCCATTTTTTCATAGATAAAGTATTTCTCTTTCTAATTTGAAGATTGGCAAGTTGCTTTCTTTTCTTGTTCTTTTGTACGTGTTCCACAATGTTAGCCTTTGCTTTGAATTGGAATGTTTGATTTCCTCTTTTTTCAATAACTCGATTGTCTTCCTCAATTCTCAAGCACACAACTAGATCTTCAAAATTCATTTCCTTTAGCTTGTGCTTCAAGTAGTTTTTGAAATTCTTCTAAAATGGTTGCAACTTTTTAATGATAGTAGCCAATTGAAAAGATTCACTCAAACTCATTCATTCAACGTGAATTTCATGCAGAATGACTTGATTCCCTTGTACTTGACTAATGTCGGTCTTTGAATCCACCATGACAAATTCAAGAAACCTGTAAATGACAAATTTCTCGATTCTGACTTCTTTAGTCTTGTACTTCATGTCCTAGGATTCCCAGAGTTCCTTAGCAGTCTGTTTGGTACAATACATATTATACAATGTGTGGTCCAAGCCATTCCAAGCCATTGAGGACATAGTTCCTACACAAAAAATCAGCATGCTTCCAAGCATTTACCGCAGTGATCACTTACTTATCAGTTTCATTCTCTTTAAGTGCTAGAGCATCTTGTTTGAGAAACCTATCCAAGTTCAATGTGGTCAAATAGAATAACATTTTTTGTTGTCATATTTTGAAATCAGCCCCATTGAACTTTTCTGACTTTTCCCCATGTCTCACCGAAATTGTCTTAAAAACAACAGGTACATGCAACCATTACTTGCCGCATTAGATGTCCCTTAATTGGGTGTCTCACTCACTTTGGTGGGATCAGTTGCCATTTTTTGCATATATATAAATAAAAAATAGAATATGAGATGAAAAATAAATATAAACTAAATTATGGACCAAAATGTAATTATTAACAAGAATTAAATAAATTCAAAATATGCCTTAAGATTGTTAGAATATTAATTGTAG
>CM018903.1:10467231-10469731 GCA_009663005.1 Actinidia chinensis
AAAAATGTTAGGGAGTTGAATTGGTATTTTATAGGTGTAAAGGGGATGTTCAGAAAGAGTGAAACATTGCCGGGACCAGATGCAAAAGTCAACGGCTTGGTCAACGCGAAACCATGCAACCTATAATGAAAATAGTTACGCAGCCCAATGGTCCAAAACAGACAACTTCTATATGGCAAAAAATAAAAAATAATTTAAATAAATAAATTTTTTATTTTTCAATAAATTTTCTCCAAAAAGAATATAAGACTTGAGAATTTGGCCCAGCCTAATGATTAACACGCAATATTGCATATAATCGATACATTTTCTCTCATTTTTGTTTGCACAGGTTAAAACATTCTATTTGATCTATATTTTATTCGCAAGTTATTTTGTGAGTTGTATAAGAATTTTAACATTAAAGACGTTCTTCTAGCCATGTTTGCATTTATCGAGGAAGTTTTGATGAAGTCAAATGGTAAAAAGAGGCCCCAAAGTGGCAATGTGGGACCCAAATTAAGAACTGAAAAATCAAGCAAGTGACTACCGGTAGTGGCTTAGAGCACTACCGGTAGTGAACATTCTAGAGGCAAATGTACATAATTCACTACCGGTAGTTGATTCAGTACTACCGATATACAGGGTAGTCCAGAGGCGAAATTAGAATATTCACTATTGGTAGACAGGGCATTTCAGAGGCTAATCAAGGTTCAAGCACTACTGGTAGATCGAGCATTCAGTCAGCTCCAGAAATAGAAGAACTATCGGTAGTAAATCCATGACTACCGGTAGTGAAGTTTAAAGACAATACTTTTTTAGTTTTTCAGCGCAACTTTTAGGGGTATTTCGTCTTTTTATTGTGACTTTTTGAGGGCCTATTTAAATAATTTTTTTGATATTCTAAGGTAGCTTTCATTTTAGGTTTGGCCTCCATTTTAGATCTAGAGTTAATTGTAGAGAGAAAAAGAGAAGAAGAAGTGGGTTTGTGTATTTAATGTGTTGGATTTTTAAATCTTTCACTCTCATTTACTCATTTATAGTTGTAAGTTCTTTTTAATCAAATTTGCAATTTGCAATTTATGTTTTTATATTTCTATTTCAATATTTCAAAAAAATTCGTAGATGGAGATGAGTAGCTAAACTCTCCAATCTTGGGGTTAATTGTAAAGACTGGATTGAAAGAAGGTCTTGGATGTGAAATGATGCAAAAGAAATTTATTATTAATTATAATTATATTATTTTTAAGTAGTTTTCTTTTAGGTATTCGGATTCTAATTCTTTTATTAGGATTTTATTAATTCAGTTAGTAGTTATTTTAGTTAGTCTAGTTGATTTAGAATTTTAGCTAGGTTTAGAATTTAGTTTTCTTTCTATTATAAATAAGCATGTAATTTTATTTGTAGAGAGTTTTTGATGAATAAAAAAATTGAGTGATTTAAAGAGACGGTTCTCTTTTTTATTCTTCCAAAATTCTTTGGCATTCTTCGGAATCAACAAAAGTTTGATGCCTTTATTCTCGGTTATTCTGTGTGAATCAACGGGTTTGAAGAGCTTTATCTCGGTTTCGTTGTGAATCAACGAGTTTTACAAGAAGGATTTCGTTTCCCCCAGGCATTCGTAGAATCAACGGATTCGAAGTGTTATCCTTTTCTTTTTCTTTTCTTATTTACTCACGCTTCCGAGCGCGCATCAGGGTATCAGAGCTTGGCGCTCGTTCATGAGTGATCATGGCACATGTGATATTCATAGTGGTACGCATGCGACATCGAAGATGTGTACAAATATGATGAGGATGCGGTAACGTGGACATTTACATCAAAATTATTCCAGATCCATTGTGGATTGGAAATAAATTAAAGTGCAAATCTTCCACCGAAGAGAAAGAACCATTGAGAAATTATGAAGGAAACCAAAGAAGAAAGAAATCATGGTGTCTCCAATGAGCTACGTTATGTTGAGCAGAAAATTTGTGTTTGTCTATTTCTTGAGATCCCATGAGCCAACACGTCCTTTTTTGTTCAAGTTTGAAAATATTAATCTTAAAACACACGATGGCCGAGGAAAGTGCAGACTGTCAAATTATTCAATAATGAAAAACTCGAGGACGAGTTTGTTTTTAGCGGGGAAGGGAGAATGATGCAGAAATTAAATTTATGTTAATTAATTATTAATTATTATTATTTTTTAATTAGTTTTCTTTTAGTAGTAGGATTCTAATTTTCTTTTTAATTAGGATTTATTAAATGCAGTAGTATTTTATTTTAGAGTCTGTTGATTTAGAATTTAGTAGGTTTAGAATTCTAGTTTTTTTTCTATTATACTAAGAATGTAATTGATTTTTAGAGAGTTTTTGGATGAATAAAAAAATTGAGTGATAAAGAGGACGGTTCTCTTTTTTCTTCTTCCAAATTCTTTGGCATTCTCGTGAATCAACAAAGTTTTTGATGCCCTTTTCTCGGTTATTCATGTGTTGAATCAACGGTGTTTGAAGGAGCCTTGATCTCGGTATCTTGTGAA
>CM018903.1:10537231-10542231 GCA_009663005.1 Actinidia chinensis
AAATAAATAAATTTTGACTTGTTCATGGAACGTGACAAAAAATTAAATAAATAAATAAATATTATTTTATTAAATAAATTGACTTACAAATATCATAATAAAAAAAAACAAATAAAATTAAAATAACAAATAAAAAAATCCCAAAAAAAAAAAATAAAATTAAATTTGAATAAAAAAAAAATATAAAATTTTAAAATTTTAACCTATGACCAAATCTCCCTCCCTCCCTTTCCCTCCCTCTCTCATCCAATGGCGTTCACCACGGCGACGCGCAGAATGAGGAAAACCCAAGAGAAACCCCGACCAACAAGGAAAAACCCTAGAGAAACCCCGACCAACAGCAGCAAGAGCAGCCACTGTCAGATCCTCCCACCTCCAACGCCGCTTCATCTGACGGCATGGAGTTGTCTAACAAGGACGAATCGAAGAGGGTCGGAGACTCCCCAACTGTCAGATCTAAGGCGGCGAAGAACGACGATGGTGACGTGCCTGTCACCGATATCCAGAACAAGCATCTTTGGTTTAGATATCTGCTCTACTTTTTAGGAGAGAGAGGAGAGAGCGCTCTGAAACGAAGAAAAATTAAGAAATTTGCCAAAGCTGAATCTGTTTTGGTCGGCGTAATTAGCATATTTATATTAATCTATTGTATATATACACAATTAACACGTATGGAAAAATGCTATAAATACAAATTAGTATCCCCCATCCCCCTCTCTCTCTCGGTGTTCTTGTAATAGAATACGGAAGCGTACCACGGAAATACCGGGTCCTATTAAGGATTGTGGTGGCGTGAAATGTGGACGTCAGGATGAGGCAGGGCTGATGGACGAGTTGTGATGGAGACGTGCCATGATTGGAAGGTTGGAGTGTGAGAATTGCAGTTTGGTAAGAGGAACAAGGTGTAAAAACAGTTCTAAAATTTGTATGAGACAAAAGGAAACGAAGGAGGGGGGGGGGGGGGAGAGAAAGTTGCGTCCAAACAGGGGAATGATTAGAGGGAAGTTACGAGATCAGTAAGGGGGCTGTGTTTGGATCGACAATGAATAGAAATAGATAAAATAATTAATGGCATCGTCTAACTTTTCATTTTAATTTCTTTTTCTCTTGATTCAAATACCAGGGCCTACAAAAACTGACAGCTCAAATCGCAAAATAGAACTTGAAGTATTTTTTGCGTTTCTTAGCCCAAAAAGTCCAAAAAAGCAATTGACTAAAAAATAAACGGATTGGATTAGGGCTCTCCAAATGGCCCGAGGCCCGAACCCCACCCGAAGTCCGCCCGGAGCCCGCCCGAAGCCCGAAAAATGGCCCGGCCCGGCCCGGAGCCAACGGGCTGGGCCCAGGCTTAGGGTTTGAAGCCCGAAGTCCGGCCCGAAAAAAGGCCCCCCAAAGTCGGCCCGAAAAATTCCGAGCCCGAAAAAAGCCCAAAATTAAAAAAATAGCCGTTTTTTTTATTTACAATTGAAATCATAAATTATAAAAATTACATTTTGACCCCCAAGTAACTTAAATCCTTTCACTCAGCCACTTACCCCTAAAATCTTATAAATACCCATTCTCTCTTCCATTTTTACCCACACCAACCAATCTCACATCTCTCTCTCAAGCATCTCAAAGCTCTTATCAAATTTCAGCTTCTCAAGTGAAGATTCATCAAGTTGAAGTTTCAAGCATCTTAATCTTTTCAAATCTTAATCATTTTAACTGTCAAGTAAACTCTTTTTCATTCTTTTGTAAATTGATTAAAAGTTATTTAATTGCATAAATTAAATTAGTGAATAATTTTACTTTATTTGATTGCCATTAAATTTTTTTTGTAAAAAAAATAAATTTAAATTGCTACTTTTTTTTAAAAACACTTAAAATGACAAATAGAAATTTGTTATTTTTCCAATACTATTGATGAAGAGAATGATCATCTTTGACCAATTTGGTAGTATAATAATCCATCTTTAATTCCAACTGATTCAAGTACACACGATTTTTCAAGTTTACAATACCCACATTTAGAACTCACCAAAATTATTCAATACCCTTTATCTTTACTGCAACAAGACGTTAATAAAAATAGTGGTAAAAGATCGTCTCTGATGTTTGCAAAATTTTACTAAAATAGATGTTACAGAAAATAATGATTACAACTAAAAAAAAAAGCTGTTTGTAATATTTGTAATGCTACACTTTATGCCGAAACCCAACGATGGGACCTTACATTTGAAAAGGACACATTAAGAAATCGTCCCAAAACACACAAGTAGATTATTAGAACAACCAAAATGAACTTAGAAGGGGCACAAACTGGTAATCTTTCAACTGGCAATATGATGAATCTAGTATACGTGAAGATTAGTTTAATTATAAAGTAGAGCGAACAACCATTTACTTTATAGAAAAGGCATCTGAGTCATTGGTACTTACAAAGATCTTTCAATCTCAATTAAAGTTTTTACCTCAAATAAAGAAGAAATAGTCTGAAAGGATTTCTTAAATCAAAAAAAAATATTATTTCAATTTTTTAATAGTTATGAGGTTAAAATTTGTTGACCACTAATATGTGGTCAAAATCTAACATTGTTACATGGGTATACTGCACTTTTATTGAATGAATGGAATTTAAATAAAAAATATTATTTATTTAAAAGGCTTGAAATGGCCCCACGATGGTAAACACTATAGGAGATGCACTTGTTACTTGAGTTACGAGATATGGGGCATAGAAAAAAAAATATTTTCAATTAGTTTATATAATGAAAAAATTATGACGTTGCCGAAAGATATTGAAAGTTTTCTGCGCCACCTCTTGAGGGTAAACTATTTCGTATTCGTTGTTGTGCACACATTTGAATTTAATTGTACAAGCTGGTCTTCAACAACTTGCCCGTCAATTAGAGAATAAGAAAATGTTATTTGATATAATTCTAACACTCAAAATGGAAACTTTATAAAGAATGTTGTCAAATGGTGGTATAAAAAAAGAAATGTTGTAATTGATGTCCCAAGGTTGGAACTCCACATGACCTACTCTTGGAAAGCAGCTGTTAAACAAAAATTGGTTAGGGACTATTATTGTAAAGAACTACTACGTAGCAGCACCTCCGTAGACCTCTGGCTGAACCACCTACTGGACAGTGATTGGATTGTTCGCCGAACTTGTTATGGATTTTTAAAAATTTTTGATAGTTCTATCAAAAAAATATTTTGTGGCCATAATATTACCTACTGTTTCTCGTGTATTATTAATTATGTATATTACTTTAAAAATGAAAATAGTTATGATTGCCATTGATCTTTTTACCAACTGTCTGAAAGGTATGAGAGCTAAATTTAATAAATATTGGAGTATATACCTATTATATTATGAAAGGTATTGAATGGAATCCTAGATATAAAATGACGTTTAAGGATTTGGTAACTGAAATACTTTATCCTAATGACCCCGAAAGAATAAATAGTTGGTAGAAGACGTAAGAAAAACATTATTTGATATATGAATATTATAAAAATTTTTAGTAGTGAAAGTCGTCACATGCCACTCAGCGGTAAGGGTCTTCTACTCTTCTTCTAGTTTGGAGGCATTATCTATATTAAAATCTAGAAGGGTTACAAAATGCTACATCTTCTTCTACTCTTCTCTTGGTTTTCTGAATTGCAGCGCTATCTGATCATCCCGCTATCGAACTGTTGATGAGAGAATGAAACTATTTAATATTTTGAGCTGGTGGAACAACAAGAGCCTAGATATTCTGTTCTTCATCATGATCCGTGATATATTATATGTTTATTTCGTTCAACTGTAGCATCAGAATCGGCATCGTACAAGTGATAGCATTAATTTTCCATCCGAGGCAAGTTTAAATCCTGAATCACTGAATATTAAATTTGCCAAAAAGATTGGGAACTAAGCTGATAAAAGAAATAAGAACATGTCCGCATGGCCGAACTGAAGAACAATGCAGAACTTTAATTATGGAGCCAATATGGATTTGATGCACGAACACTATCCTAGTGATGAGAAAGATAGTCTTACAAATTTTAATATTGTAATTTTAAAATTTATATTCATGTAAACTGGGGTAGAGAGAGCAAATGATTGACACATTTGTGGGGCCACCTAGTTGGGATGCACAAATGTATAGTGATGCAATCCTTTACTAACTATGTAGTTTATTAAAGTTTATTAATAAATATTTTTAATTTCTCACCTTAAATCCACTTTAAATTAGATATGTATCAATGGAGACTTTAAATATAATTTTAAATTATATAGATGTAAACTTTTAAACAAATTAAGGGTAACTAGCCTCATTTGGGACGAAAAAGTTCAAACCCGAAAGCCCGAAGCCCAAAAAGCCCAAAAAGCCCGAAACCCGCAAGGGCCGGGCTGGGCTTAAGATACCTCCCTAGGCCCGGCCGTCAAAGTACACAGGCCCGCGGGCTTTGGGCTGGGCCGGGCTCGGGCTTTACTATATTCGGGCTTGGGTTGGGTCGGGCGATGAGAGCCCTAGAATTGGATGAAGTTGTTTGGCTAGGTAAAACCATTGGAAATTGCTAACCGTTTTAGTAGTTGAGTACTTGAGAACCATACCATACCAAATCAAACAAAGCTTTGTCCTAATCAGCGCCGGCCCTGGGCAACAGGCCCAATCGGCCCGGTATGGGCCTCCCAACAAGCCATTTTGGGGGCCCTCAGGTCCACATAGTTCTGGGATAGAGGGGCGTAGCTTTGTTGTTGGATTACCCACATGGTTTATCCACCCATTCTCCCCAAGACTTTAAGACAACAATTTCTCAAGTTTGTTAGAAAACTCAATAGTTATGTAAGTAAATCTCTGTAATTTTAGATCTTCTTTTAGCGATTAGAGTCGTTAGATTAGTACATAAAGATACCGGATTTTTACATTGCATTCTGTTGCTTTTGTATAGATGATGTTTAATGAGGTATGGTGTGCCCTTATTCACCTGTTTGTTAAAGAATGTGAGAACTTTCCGGGTTTCTG
>CM018903.1:10577231-10582231 GCA_009663005.1 Actinidia chinensis
ATCAACATGGATCATCCTTTCTTTTAAAATTATATTTTTTCTTTCTGCCAACACCCATTTGTTGTGGTGCTGAAAGGGTGCAGTACGAGTAGTTTGGTGATTCATTCCATGTTGAGCAAACAAAACTCCCAAAAAGGTGATTCATATTCACACCCTATCACTTCTTAGAACTTTTCTATTTTTTCAAGTTGATTTTTCAACTTTAGTTTTATACTGCATAAAAACTGTTAATGCCTCATCTTTACCTTAGTAACAAGTACACATGATAATACCTTGTACTGTCATCTATAAAAGTGATAAAAAAAAAATTTCTCCTCGTGTTTGAATATATTTCAAATCACAAATATCATTATGAATTAAATCAAGAGGTTCGGTACTTTTTTTCATAGATTGAAAAGGTATTTTTGTTAATTTGGCCTCCACACACATTTCATATTTGTGAGTATTTTTTATATTAAATTTTGGTAAGTATTCCATGTATTAACAATTTACGATAGAATTAAAATAACATGTCCCAATCTACCTGCCCAAATATAAGAAGACTCAATCAGTAAGCAGGAAGATTCAGCATTTTTATTGATATTCATTTTTTGGGATTACAGTGAGTACATTCATTTTGATAATCCGTCAATAAGTACCCCTACCCACATAAACTACATCCTTAGTCAGAATAAACTTATCTGACCAAAAACATTTACAATCAGGCTTGCTAAGCAGAGATCCTGAAACAAGATTCTAGCGGATATCCGAAACATGGAGTACATTATTCAGCATTAGTTCATTTTCAGAGATCATTTTTAGCACGACCTTCCCTTGCCCTTCAACCTTGGAAATTGCAGAGTTTTTCATAAAAATTTGCTCACCATTGGTGACAATTTGATAAGTGGTGAACATCTCTTTATTAGAGCCTACATGACGAGTAACCCCAGTTTTCACCCACCACTCCTTGGTATTAGAGTCGATCAAGTTCACCTCTGTCACAACCGCACATAGATTCATATCATTTACTCCATTGGAGATATTCTCCACAGTCATATTGGCTTGAGCATGCTTTAGCTTTTTTGAATCACTTCCTTGGCTCTTTCCGACTAAACGACAATCTTTGCTTGATTGTGCCAATCTTGTCGCAGATATAGCACTTGCCCAGTACTTTGAAGTTGCCTTTAGCCTTCACCCAAGATTTTAAAATTTCTTCATTGTGGGGTCTTGAGCTCTACCACCCTTGGAGCTTTGACCCTGCTCCACAATAATTTGCCTTTAATTTGTATTGCCAGCCTTGGTTTGAATAGGAATAAAGATGGGAGGTTAATTTGTAATTAAAAATTATATGGGGTTTAATTTGTAATTAAAAATTACAAGGATGTTATTTTGTAATTAAAAATTATAGGATTAAAAAGTAATTAACCAATTACTCAGTACACATCCATCGCACCCACGTGCCACATGTTAAGTGCCAAGTGAGCCTCTAATAGCGCCACAAAGCGCCCATTGTGCCCATCGCCCACGCGCACGCAAACCGCAACTGTGGCGCAATCGCGCGTGCACATGAAAGTTAAGATACTGTCCATAGCTCCCTCTTGGTGCTCCAAGTACTCATTTTGCTAATGTTAGTTTAGAGTTTATTAACACTTTAAAATATTCATATTTATCTGATGTGGGACTTGCAAATTTTTCCGTATCAATGGTACCACTTTGGTGAACATTTTCTCATTTACCTTTTATCTGTTTTAAGCAAATAAATATATTATGGTTATCTACTCGCAAAGGAGAATCCATTTCACGCATGGTTCAATATTTTCGATAACCGAGACCCACTCGTAAAATTAGGTCAAACTTAACTCAAACTTTAACTTTGTCCAACACGAACGGCTTCACAGGTCCCTCACTTGTTTAACAAAACAATTACTGCTCATATTTTAGAAATTAATTCCTGAATCAAAAAACTCAAATAACAACCAGAAGCAATTCTAAAAATCGGCCTTGTAATCTGTTTCAATAGATCAAAAAATCAATTACTTTTATTCTCCCAAGAATAGATTTAAGATTTTGTAAACTGTATCAAATAACAATACAGAATTTGAAAAAACACAAAAGTTTTATTAAACTGAATAAGAACAGAGTTGTAAACTTGATAAATACAATGAATAAAATTTGCAAATCGAGTTAAGTCTCGTGTTTCGCACGATCTCTTTAAAGCTGGTTCGTTCATTACCAGTGCATTGAGTCAGTAGACGTTACCTCTCGGGATAAAATAGCAAGCTCCAGATAGCTTTTAGCACCATACTAACCGGCTCGGCGAACTCACAGCGTTTATAATCTTTCTTTGGGAAAAATAGAAAGCTGAAAGGAAGGCTATCTCAGTAGTAGTGTGTGTTCCCTGTGTTTATTATTGTGTGTTTGAAATAAATGAGAGGAATGGCCTTATATAGAGTGGGAGTCTGTCATTTCATTGTAGGGAATTGATGATCAGAATGTGGTGATAATGGATGTGTAATCACAGTTATTATTCTCTTGTAACTGCAAATATAACCTCACTTTACTTGACAACATCTTATTAATCCTCTATCGGTTTTGATCATTCTTTATATCATATAAAGTTCTTGCCGAGGGAAAGAATTTTGACTCGTGTCATAAAAATGATAAATCGAATCATCTTTTCAGTCAAAGTTAGAAAGAAATTATTTTCAAAAATGAGTTTTTCAACATTCCTCATGAATGATATAGCAGGAATACGATCACTGGGTTTAAAAAAAAATCAACGAATACTATCCTGCACCAAAAAAGATAGCTTTCAGCCTAAGCATTTTTTTGTGAAACCTATCAGGTCTATTGGCTGAACACTTTGATTTTGATCCATCCGATCTCTTTTTTCTTCCTCCAAACAGTGCCTTGACTGGCACTCACTCTGTTTCCAAATCACAACCCAAGATGTTGAATACAATGAAAAGAGTGTGAAGGTGTTGGGGAATGGAACAACAGCCTTTAAAAATGAACAATTTTTCCACCCTTGAAAAATGAACAATTTTTTTATATGAATTAACTATTTAACCAGCATTGAAAAATGAACAATTTTAATTCTATCAGGGGTCCATTTAACAAACCGTCCAAGATGAGGGGGTTTTAGATGGATACTATATAATCCCACAACCAAAAGTTTTCCCTCCCTCTTTTTGGGTAAAAGTAGATCAGTTAATAGTAACCTGTTTTATACAAATAGTTTTACACACACATTATTATGTCCAGACATTCATGAGTAGTTTTGGTTGCTTGTAAAAGGGTCACGTTAACCAATCAATTAATAAGTTATATCTAGATAAATGATATAATTGTGTAATTGGTCTATTTATAAATTATAAAACAGTACTAAAATAATATTGGAATATATTCGATTATATGATTTTTATAATATTTATTTTCACGAGCAAATACCAACGTGAAATGCTCCGACAATCAAAAGGGCCAAAATCGTCAAAAATGTCCAGCCAGTACTAGTGGATTAGTAGAGAGAAGCCAAAGTCCGTCATTTTTTCATTTTTTTTTTTTTTCATGTCGGACAGGGAATATTGCCTAATTAATTATTGCCATCTTGCACACGGTTTTTGTTTAAATCTAATTTGCAAGTTATTATGAAAAAAACAATAGTTTTCTAGTAAACTTGTTCTGTGATATTAGCAGAAAATGACAAGTAATGTTGTTTGAAATATGGGGAATATTATTGAATTTGAAATTAAGGCCTATGTTCGCCTAGTTTTATTGAGATCATTTAGCTGTTTTTTTTCTTTTATTTCTATGTTTAGAGAATATTTCTATTTTTATTAAAATTTTATATTTTTCAGTCCTCCTAACAAGAAGACTTTGAAATAAAAAAATTCAATAAAAACAAAAAACATTTGTACGCCAAGTAAATTAACTAAGTTTTGTATTTAGTTAGAGTTTTTATAAACTTGAACAATTTTTTACATTTAACTTCCTTCTTAAGAGAAATCAAAAAAAAGTAAAAAAAATTTGATCGAACAATAAAAAAGATGTACTAAAAATAAAAAAAATGCAAAGCAACTAAAAAATTATAAGTTGAATTATATGGAAGAAAAATCAAGTTGAAGTTGGGCAAAAATGGTGTGCTACTTTCAAGTGACACTTGTGACCTGTGGGAACATTTTCACACCTTATCACACTCCTTGGACCACATGGATGGGAATAAAGATGTGTCGGTCCGTATATAAAAATTCCATTTTCTTGTTGTTTGGACTAGTTTTTTTTAGAATTTTTTTAGTTGTTTTGGTTTTTGAACTTTTTTAGATTTATTGATTTTTTTTACTGTTTGATTAAATTTTAATACTTTTTTTGTTCTTCTTTACGAGACAAATATAAAAATATAATTTTATAATTCAAATTTGGAGATAAAAAATCACTAAAAGCAAAAAAAATGGCTAATTTGTCGAGTAAAAATATTTTTTGTCTTTTTTAATTTTTTTTGAAATTATACAAAAACATATATATTTTCAGACTTCTCCGTTAAGAGTATAGATTTTGATACAACAATGAAAAAAAAAATCACTCAAAAAAAAAAAAATTCAAAACGCAAAGCAGCTAAAAAATTCTCCCCAAAAAAAAAGTTTATTTTCGCAAACAAAGATGATTTTTTATCTTTTATTTTCTTTCCATTGGGCTCTACTTGCTTTACTGGAGAATTTTAAACAAATAATTTCTTAAAAAACTAAAAATTTTGTTTGTTTATTTGATTATAAATTTTAAGATTTTATGGAAAAAATATTCGAATTCATATTTCAAAAAATATTAGAAAATAGCAATTTACATCTCGAAGGTTGTTTTCCTCCTTGATTGGAATTGAAAGTATGTTAGACAATAAATGAAAGACTGTTAAGTTGCCAAAAAAATTCAAAAAAAATATTCTCTCTCACCTTTTTTTTTGTTGAAATAAAAAAATATTCTCACCTTATCAACAATACTTTCGAAAATTGTATATAATTTTATTTAGA
>CM018903.1:10587231-10594731 GCA_009663005.1 Actinidia chinensis
ACTGTAGATTCATTTTTGTGCCTGAATAGATTATAGACCTAATTAAATTACTATTTCCCCATCATATTTCAAAATAACAAAATAACTGAGGTTTTTGTGCAATGATTCAAAGATCAACAGCAGCATATCATTGAATTTCACCCCCCCAAAAAAGAACATAAGTTTAACACTAATTATCTATAAAGCAATACCTTAGGCTTGGGAACAGATGCCAATACCGGAATTACATTTATCCCTTATTCCCAGCTGGCAATAACTAACATGGCAACGGAGAGCCTGAATCCTCATTAATTTTCTGATTTCTTTAACAGGAAGGACCTGTAAAGATGTAAACAGTATAAATGAAGAAGAATGATATGGACGATGCACAAAGATCCTAAATAGACACACAAAGAATAGTTGCAGAGAACTTTATAACTCCTAATTCAATTTCACTATCTTACCAAAAACTAGAATACTGACCTCATGATATTTTAGCATATCAACCCACCCCCAGCTTTAATGTCTCATGAAGCTACGAATTTGTTAAGAATGAGTCTCGCATGAAAATCTTGTCATGAGGAGGGGGGTGATTAGCTGTGGTTAAATTCGCAAGCCAAGGTCATAATTGCCAGGCTTGGCTCGAGAAAGTGTAAATAATGTTCAGTTAATGGCTCAAGCATGCCGAGGTTGGAGAAATATACTAAAAGCCATGATTTTTATGGAACTTAAAAATATTAATTTATTTAGCTTACAAAAAAGTACTAATTTTATTTATTAATAAACTTCGTTATTCCATTTTAATGAGAATTTATGTGGGCAATGTTTGTAGCATAATATTTCTATTATGCTTGCGTGTCTTTTATTCTACGTAGTAGATGATTAGGTGTGTAGAGTTCGGCTTACACACGGAAAACCTAATCATCAGTTCTTGTAGAATATAAGTTTTTAGTTCACAGTTTTAGATGGAATTGGACAAACCATCGGTAGGGCTGTAACATTGTCTTGACTACGAAAAATGGTATAATTTTGACTCATTGTGCTATTACACTTTGGGGATATTGGTTTTTTGTACTAATTTTATAAGACAATTTGTACCACATGGTTATTATGAGTGCTTATACCCTTAATCCCGAAATAAATTTTAGACACATGCATTTAATGTTGATCGTTTTGATTCTCATGGAGTGAGATACCTTTGTGGGTCAACAAACTTGGTGAGTTGGATGGTCGCATTACGTGTATGATGAATATTAATTATTGACGGAATCTGCATCCCAGTATAGAGATTAATCATGCCCCTTGAAGAAGATTATAAGATTCGATCACGTCAAACCCTACACGTAGATTTTATATCTGACATATCAAATAAGTTAAGTGGAGGGTCTTAAGAAATTTTTGAAGATGTCGATTAATTATAATTGTCAGTAATTATTTTAATCTTAACGTGGCGAGATTAATGAGCATTTAGTAGCATGGAGCTCGAAATGTAATTTTCAAATAAGGGAGGAAGTGCAATTATAATTCTTTAGATGTATGAGTTATAATTTATGAAAAATACTAAATAGGAATTTAATTCGGGTTGAATTTGGTTTTCTTTCTTTCCATAGGAAGTCAAACGTTATTGACTCCTTGATGTCCCTACCGTAGCCTATATATATGTGTGCATTCACAGTTCTCTAAGGATATTCTGAAAATATATATATACACACACATATATACAATTTTGTAAAAAAGAGAGAGCGAAATAGATCACGTTTTAGAGCTCACACTTTCTAGTAATCATCATGTGACCGGACTTGAACATAATGAGAGATGCCTGACGACGGAATTTGGTCAAAAGTCTATACTTTCAAAATATTGAAATCTTTCAGCGGGGCTTAGCTTACTAATAAGTGGCTATAAAAGATTTTGACTCTCCTTATAATAAGACTTTTGAGTCTATTTTCCTGCATTTCCTAAAGAATCTGGGGAATTTTTCCATTCCGCATTCTTCTTCTGCAACTTGACACGATCTGCTCACCTGTTTCAGGAGCAGGTGCCTAATATGCTCTTCCTTGTTCCGCAATTCGAGGATGAGAATTCCCAATACTGTGCTCGTGATCCCATATCCATTGGAAGTGTGCAGGGATCGAAAGACATTTTAGGCAGCAATATAGCCCTCTCTGCTCTCGAGGAACCAGGGGGGGGCCAGTCTCAACTCGAGATCCAAATCCCACTCTTTTTCAATTATTCATATATAATTGGGCATCGAACAAAGGATCTAAAAAAATGTTTCCCAACAAAGAGTTTGAAAAGCAAGAGTCTCCATAAGTAAGGAGACAAAAATGGAAATAGAACTCTAGAAATCTTTTAAGCTATGTACCATCGTTCTGCATAATGAGATGTCTTTCTTTCTTCAACCAGAGGGCGCCCCTTAGGGGAGCTGGGCTTATTCAAAAAGGCGGAGAAAGAAAAACAAGGTTTGTTCGCACTAGAAAGTCATCCCTCTTGTCATTCTTGGTGTAATACTCACTCGACCCATTTTGAGTCTAACCGGATGAGCAGACACACCAGCGCAGGAAGATGACAGTGCCAGTAGTTCGTACCGCCATAAGCCAGTGCCTCCTATCGCCAGCTAAGCTAGTGCCTACAGCCTATAAATGAGATATGAATGGACTACTGCTTATGAAAGAGAGATGAAGGAAGGTTTTTGTCTAAAACTCCCTCTCGTTCTGCTTCAGATTTTGGCTTTCGAGATCAAGCCAAAGAGATCTCGCAGGTATAACCCTAATTCCGTAGAATACGATTTCACGAAAAGAATATTGTTTTTTGGTTTAATGTTTACGTGTTTTTAGTGATCCTGGAATTCTGTTTCCATCAGCTTAAATATTCAAAATCTTGCTCCATCTCAACTCATTCTCTTACACACTGATCAACAAACGGCCCAGCTTGACTCAAAAAAGTAATGCTTTTATATGGTTGCCCAACTTAGTACAATAAAAGAGAAATATTCTGTTCAAATAGGTAAAGTTATGGCATTAATTTTTAGTGCGAAGTTGAAGAATAAAGCCTGACCACCTTCGGTTATGTGCCTGGGCAACAAATCAGAAAGTGAAGGTGAAAAGTGCAAGACCTCTTAAAACCTAGAGATGCCACATTTTGCAAGTGCCTGGTATTATTCCATGCTATCAACGTTATCTCTTAAGTAAACAAGTACATTCGGTTTTCTTTATTCTTAGATGCATATAAGCGCTAACTTTTACAACACACGTTTTTTTTTCCCCGGGAACCAAGCCAATATTGAGGTTGACTGCACATTATCTTAAGACCTGAGCTCAAATAAGCTCAAGCCGAGTCAAAGTGAGTCCAATCTCCTCTCCCACGGCTTTGGTTTGACTGACACCCTAAGAGCAAGTAATGTAAAATTCAACAAGCCACTTCATAAGAAAATCATTCACATTAGAAAAAAATTACCTTCCCCAGCATTTTGCACTTTGAAAGGCAGAACAATAATTGGTTGGAATCTTTTCAGCTCGGTAACTCTGCTCTTCATTTTCACCTTTTATCAGTGAGTAGAACCAGCCCAACGAAATTCAAGTCTTCCTCAACCCTTCTCCCACCCCCAGCGGATTTCAATATGTGAGTGGTAATAGAAGTCACACGAAGGGGTTATCCTCTGAATTAAGAGATGAATAGTAGAGATCTACTACCACTATGCAGATAAAGCATCAAAAATCAGAAGGCTCAGTCCCCCAGAGATGAGAAAAGGGAATGAACTTCAGACAAAGTAAAGGATGTAGCTAATATGAATTCTATAAGCCTTCGGTCCTTCCTTCGCAATAGCATCAAATATCTTTCTTAATACTTTCGGAGAGATCTGGATATAGCACCCAAAATCAATGGCAATAACCACAAATTCTTCCCCTCCTCAACGCTGCGGAACTTTCCAGCAGTACTGTTCTGATCTGCTTTCTCGAAGCCCAGCTTTTGGTGCCTTTCTGGACTCCCTTGACCATGTCAGAACAGCATTCTCCAACTTACTCTTGCGATCTTCAAGAGTCTAAGAACTGTCAGGCATTTCCGCTACTTCGTTCTTTTCTCCATACAGTGAAAACTTTAAGTTTCACGGAATATCCTGTATATCTCTAAAGGAGTCACTTGGTGATCTGACTCTGAATTTTCATTTCCATCGTCAATTCTTTGCCACCTGGTTGCCTCAGTTTGAAAGCTTGCTATTCGAGATAGGTAAGTTTTACAATGTTCTGGCCATAGAAAAGGTGAATATTTTTTAACCCATCTGACGGCACTTGGCCAAGTTGCTTATCGCAACCAGATTTAAAAGAGATCAGCAATAAGACTGCCGATCATTGGGGGTCCCACCCAAGGAGTACCATTTCAGAGCCTGACAACAGATATACAGTAATTTATCAGATGATCTTTCAGAACTAATTGTTATCAGCATAACTTCACACTTCATATTATATCGATAGAGATCCCCAAGATCAAAAAAAAAACTTGGGGGAATGATCGAGACAACCCGAGTATGTCAACAGGACCCATTTTTTGTGCGGGACAATTGGTAAACAATAAGCTGCTGCCTGTTCAATAGAAAAGAAGCCATACTTGATTATTAGTGACTAAACTAGTGAAATTAAGGGCTTCCACAGGCATAAAACAAGTGTACCTCGATCAGAGTAAGCCCAAATGGCTCAAATGAAAGCTGGATTAATGAAAAAACGCCCTAGAAAAATTGTGGGAAACAGAATAAGATATCTAATAATATGATAAGTCACAGAGAGAGCGGGGGGGGGGGGGGGGGGGGGGGGGGGGGGGTTTGTTGGTTGAGAGAGAGAGAGAGCATGAATACGCAGAAAACGAACTAAAACAACCTTAGCCATGTATGAATTATGACAAACTATTGTATTAAAATAACAACCATTACCTGGGGTATCATGTATAAAAACAGCTACATAAATGGCTTTATCATGCTACAAGCCAAAAGACAAATTTTAGTTTCTCTTATTCTGTGTACAAGCCTATAAACCATCATACGGATAACCATGACAAACAAAATTCCCGTAATAGATTTTGTTTTAAAAAAGTGACCAAACTAAAGGGAAATAATTAATCAATAATTCATGCAGTTAGAAATCTTCATGATAAGATAAGGAATACCATGAAAAAATCCAGTTTCAATTTACTCCCACAAAAAAACACCTTTTATATTCTTCAGAGGACTCATTGCACTGTTAAGAGCCTTATTAACTGAGTCTAAACTACAAAGGATTAGAAAAACACTTGGAGAGAATAGAAATGAAATGATCACTGTACAATAAAACAAAGTGTTCAGCGACATCTAAGCCGGTGCAAAGTTTGAAGGATATAGGTCGGTTCCTTGTTCCATCATTTATGGCAATGTACAAAGGTATTTTATTAGTACGTATGGATGAAAATTGTAGGGGCAGGACCCTTTAATTTACAGGTTATATCATTCAAGAAACATCATCAAGATTCAACAGTATGACAAGATCAGCTAATTCAGAGCCTTCACTGGACAGGACAAGAAATCATGTGGAAGCTAATTTTGTAGACGACTGCATGATGAAGAACGATTAGGACAAACTATCTAGTACAAGGGATTTAAAAATCGGTTGTAGTTACCGTAAACAGTAATGGTGGTTTGATGTGGTTTCAGAGTGTCATGATTGTTTTTTAAGCGGGCAACCGGGTCGGTGCTTTTTTCTGTTTTTTCAAATCATGATGAAAACTTATGCTAGGCACGATTTTTTTTGTCAGAATGTTATGTTTGGGATTATAATAGTTTTTCACGGTTTATTGGAATGTTATTCGCATTCCATATTGTTAGTCCATAAGAAGAGATTTAGATCACTTCTATAAATACGCGAAAACAGTTTTCAAGTTCCATAATTTATAATGCACTGGTCTATTGACCTTTATTTATTATTAATAATATTACCAATTGCGATTCATGTGGTGTTGTTTCAAACTGCTACATGTGTTAATTGGTAAATAAAAAAAATAGGTGACTGTAACTAGTGAAAATAAAATTTAAAAATCAAAACATACCATTATTACACGCGTTTGTCAAACTAACAATACAATCTTGGAAGTTTCAACTACACAAACACACATAAAAAAATATAGATAGATAGATAGATAGAGATAGAGATAGAGATAGCTTTAAAGTTAAAGTTGATTAAACACATATTAATATAGAAGCTAAAAGTGAAAAATGGAGTGTTACTTGACAGTTGCATAAACAGTCATTACCGGTCATAAATGTGGTGTGGGTGTTTGATTTGTAACGGGTTACGTAACGGTTTTTTTTTCGGTTGTAGCTGTTATGCATATGAATTTCAGTCTCACTTGCATAGCAGCCGCAATAGCAGCGAGAGGACCCCTACCGTTACGTAAACAAAAGCTGCCCATTTTTAAAACCATGTTCAATAGTAAGAGAAAGATGAAACTACAGAAAGGGATTCAAACATTTTGTCTATTGGTATAAATACTAACGGATCCAAGCGGCTTAATATGTTATCGGGCTTCATTTGTCCCAGCAAAGGATATTTTACTTTCCCGTCAAATGTTAAATTCATCTCCCCCAGCATTGAGTTGATTTAGAGGACAGTGTGCAACGGAAGCCAATAAATAAACAGAGACGAAAAAGAAACTTCTAAACAGATATTTACCCAGATTCAAACTATTTTGTTCGGCAAATAAAAAACAAGCTACTTTTTCCTCAATGAAAAATATTTCATGTTTCAAAAACAACCATAAAACCATAGTTCGCAATCATCTAGTCTTGCCAGTACTTGATGAAAACACATTTCGTAATGCTTTCATATCCAGAAAAAAAAAATAGGAAAAGTCATTTTTTTCTAGTATCATGCAGTCAAATTACAAGTTAAAAACTTAAATGCCGAACCATCCGAAAGCTGAATTTACGTTACCTCTCTGACTCCAGCTCCGCTTAAACTGTTGGTTTGCTTATTATTTCTCTTTTTGCATAAGTTGCAAACAAAACAAAATAACCATTTTATCTCTAATAGAAGGCTGCACATTACAAAAAGTCTCATCTTTAGTCAGCCAAAAACTTCTACAAAATCGTCTTAAAAAAAAAAAATAAAATAAATTCTTCATATTATGCAGGAAATACAAAATATAAAAAATTTAACTGCAAGAAAAAAGTCCAAATGGACACAACTTGCAACTGGAAGAGACGTGCACGTGGCATGAACATCCAACATTCATACTTTCTAACAAAACAAAAGGGAAGAAGGGGTTTTTTCCGGTCAAAGAGGGAAAGCGTATTGAAGAAAAAAATTGATTCCTGAGCCACCAAAGTTGGTGCGGAATAAGTTTCATCATGTAGAAAAAATATAGATTACTGCCAAGGAAAAAAGGATTCCAGAAGGCCCAAAGTAAAAAGCAGGATCCTGGAGAGCAGACCAATCATATAGAAGAAAAATAAAGGAAAGCAATAATTAGGTTCCAGAGAGCTGGCTATTTAGGTATCAT
>CM018903.1:10604731-10609731 GCA_009663005.1 Actinidia chinensis
TAAACCATTTTTATTAAAGAAGCTAAAGAAATATATCTAAAAAACAAACTGGGCCTAAATATATACTTTAGCCACATTAGGTTTGTTGGGCATAGGCCCAAATTAGTTGCAATGGGTAGTAATTCATAGGTCTACAATAAATCACCCATAAAGTGGACCCATAAGCCCACATTGGTAACCTCGGCCCACTCCATAATACTACCAACAGTGACTCACAAGTCACAACCCCAAAGGATCGTGTGACATGATTCATAACTATCGTGTCTTAGGTTGCATTTTGGATTATGAATTTGTGGAAAGAATTGTGAAAGAAAATGAAAATGAGAGATGAAGAATCAAAGAAAAAAAATATATTTTCTTCACTTTGATATCTTCTAATCTTTTCCCTTTTTGTTTTTCCTTTTTGTTCATAAATTTCTTCACAAACAAGTAATCGAAATACAGCGTTTGGACTAACTTTTTTGGGATCTTATAGATACTTTGGCATTCGAGTTTTTTATTTTTTAGTAAATTTTTTCTGTCGTTTGATCAAAATTTTATAATTTTTCGGAACCTCTTGAATAGGGATGGCAACGGGGTTGGGTTGGGGCGTGTTCACAGCCTCCTCCACCCCCGCCCCGTAATAACGGGTTAGACCTTCCTCCCCACCCGCCCGCCCCGTTTACCAAAAACCCACCCCGCCCCCTGCCCCCCCGCCCCCCCCTTCCCCGGCCCCCGCCCCGTTTAAAATTCATTTTTTTATTAATATATATTTTTATCACAATTATTGTGTATATATATATCATATATATAGATAGATCTATAGGCGTAGGAAATTATGTTAATAATTTTTAAAAAAAATATTCTCATTTTAAAATTTTTTTTCTATCTCGATCGGGTAATTGGGCGGTTCGGGGTGGAGGAGGCTTAAAACCCTCCCCCGCCCCGATTATTAAATCGGGTTTTTAATTTTTCTCCCAAACTTTTGCCCCTAAACGGGGCGGGGTCCGACGGGTATCGGGTTTTTTGGGTCAAATTGCCATCCTTACTCTTGAAGAGAAAAATTTGAAAATATAAAAATTTTGTTCAAATTTGAAAAAGAAAAGTTCAACTAAAGACAAAAAAAATAAAATAATAATTTATCGAGTAAAAATAATTTTTTGTTTTTGCAACTTTTTTTCAATGGATAATCTATATTTTATCAAGAACTTAGTTTGAATCCAAAAATATCTCCTCTCTATCCTACGACCAAATTCATTTGAGTTCATAATCCAACGGTTCAGATTTCTCCTCAAATTATTTTTTTCCTTGTCCCTCAAAATATCACATCGCAACCAATGGCTGAGATTATTTTTACTTAAACATACGGCTAAGATTAAAATCATTCTCCTCTCTTCTCTATATCACACACCGCCACCCACTTTCTCTCCTCTCACACATCCAACTCTCTCTCTCTCAAGTCAAACCACCCATCCAAAATCAACAATCTCTCTCTCACTTCAAATAGCAAGCAGCGGCGGCTGGGGCATCTCTCCCATCCAGCGGTTCCCCCTCCCAAATTCAAGGGTTTCGCCGGCCGAGATCATTGCGCCTCCGTTCCGCGTTTTGCGTGGATTTGAAACGGGTCCCGCGGTGTGTGTCGCTCTGTGTGTGGGATGTTGGAAAAAGTAAAAATTTTGAGCTGGAGTTTGACCTAATTTTTATGATGGTGGGTCCTCGGTTAATCGCAGTATTGATCAGGTGTGGAATGGATTTCCTTCACGAGTAGAAATAACCGTAGTGTATTTAATTTGCTCAAAACAGTAAAGGTAATGAATAAAATATTCCCAAAGTGATACCATGTGATATGGAAAAATGTGGAAGTCCCACATCGGATAAATATAATATTTTTAAAGTGTTAATATACTCCAAGCTAATATTACCAAAATAAGTACTTGAGTAGCAAGAAGGGAGTTATGGATAAGTGAGTCACATGTACCTTACTTTCATGGCACCGCGCGGCTGCCGTCACAGCCGCGAGTTGGGGTCCCGTGCACGTGCGCTGGGCGTGGGCGTGGGTGCAATGGTCTCTATAGAGGCGCACGTTGGCCCGTGGCGCGTGGGTGCAATGGGGGTGTAACTATTTTTAATCTTATGTTTTTTAATTACAGAATAAAGTCGTTGTATTTCTATTACAAATTAATCCCCATAATAATTTTTAATTACAGATTACCTCCATTTTTATTCCTTTCACTGAATGTCAAGACATTTCACTTTGGATAACGCAACCATTATCCGCCATAAAGAGGGTATTTATTTGCTGGTAGTGGAGTTTGTTACATGGCTTCATCAATTGTTGAAATAAATTCGTGACTTTTTAATCGCCATTGAAATCTTATAAATACCAACCATCCTTGCAAGTTCAAAGTACACACAAAAAATCTAGAGTTCATCAGTGAGGAAAATAAGAGAGTTTCTGGCTTCTACATTAGAATCATTCGTGAGAGAGTAAACACTACTTTCTAGTTCGTCGAAGCACACAGAAACTGTGCTAACTTCTGTGAGGAGCTCGTTGTATCTTGGAGATAGACCTTCAACCGCCGTAAGACCAGGATGGGGCAAATTCTGTCTTAAGGAGACAGTGTTGAACGCTGGCCTCGATCATAATTTTTTTTTTTTCTTATTATTATTTTCCAATATATAGTTTTCGTGTTTACTATAAATTTTTTCACTTATAAATTTAAGCAGTTTTACTGAATTATTTTTAACATGTGACTCGTGTGTGTGTGATTTTGAATATATGTAGCTGTGTATTGATTGTTTAGTTGGAGAGAGATGGGAGTTTGTTTTTGGTGCTCTTAGATCTGTATCTGTTATTTGAATATCTGTATGCTTGTGTATTGATTGTTTGAGTTGGACAGAGATGGGAATTTATTTTTGGTGCTCTTAGATCTGTATCTGTTAGTGCAGCACCGACTGATCATTTTTTTGGAGTAAATTTCACCATTGGTCCCTATAGTTTGATTAATTTTTTTTGTGATTAATTATTTGGTGCTCTAGATCTGTATCTGCCTATGGCTAATCTGTGTCTGTTAGTGCAGCACCGACTGATCATTTTTTTGGAGTAAATTTCACCATTGGTCCCTATAGTTTGATTAATTTTTTTTGTGATTAATTATTTGGTGCTCTTAGATCTGTATTTGTTGGTCTCTTTTTGGCTGTGACAATTGTCTTCTTGAGCAGACGAGTGATCCGACCCGATTCCTGGCGGGGTGACCCGGTTGGTCTCTAAGAGATGAGCCCATTGTTGTTGCAGCCAAGTTGGGAGTCCGATTCGGGGCTGATCAAACACAGATCTGATCCTAAATAAAAACTTTTATTTCAAATTTTTTATGAAAATTTAATTCTATTTTGTTTCGAATACAACACCTTTCACGCTTTTTTGTGTGTGTGAGTAATTATTTAGTGCTCTTAGATCTGTATTTGTCTATGGCTGATTTATATCTATTAATGCAGTACCTTTCATGGCTGCTCATTTTTTTGGGGTAAATTGGTACCTGTAGTTTGATCATTTTTTTTGTGTGTGAGAGTAATTATTTGGTGCTCTTAGATCTGTCTATGGCTGATCTGTATCTGCTAGTTAGCCCACCGAATTGGTCATTTTGTGGGGGTAACAGTTCCACCATTGATCCATGTATGGGATCAATTCTTTTATTTTTTGTGTGTGAGTAATTTTTGGTGCTCTTATATCTGTATCTGTCTGTCTCTTTTTAGAGTTGTTACAATTTGTCTTCTTGAGCAGAATAGTGATCCGACCCACGGTTCCTCTGGCAGGAGCAACCCTGTGGTTCTCTGAGAGATAGGCCCATTGTTGTTTGCAGACAAGTGGGATCCAATTTGGGCTGATAATACAACAATCTGAGCTAAATAAATACTTTTATTTTAATTTTTAGGAAAATGTGATTCTAAAATTATCAAGTTTTCATGGGGGGTTGTTAAAATTAAGAATTAATTAATTAATTAGAGTTGCCAAAAAAAAATATATTATCTTTGTGTGAATTAAATTTTCTGATGTTCAAGAATGATAGGAAAGTAAATATTAAATTGAAAAATGGAAACATTACATAAAAATTCCTGGTGTTTGAATCTTGGATCAAATTAAACCCTGATTTTTTAATTGTTCATCTTTAAATATGAACTTTTAATTGGGTATTTTCATCTTTATCATGAACTTTTAATTTGGTTTCAATCCAAGTCTGTCATCCATCTCCGTTTATCAGGGTGATTGTAGTATCTGAACTTAAAATTTGATTGTTTAGAAGTAGAAATTGAAAAATATCAAAATAAAACTTTTAAAAAATTAACTTCTAACTTTTTAAAGTTGTTTTTATCGATAAGAAGACAAAAGTGTGTGACAAATGACACAACTTTCAAGTCATAAAAAAAATACAAAAAAAAAAACTTTGGCAAACAAAGATATATATCTTAACGGATTAATGATTGATACCATTCGTATTATAAGGTTAATATTAAAGAAATTTTAAAAACTCGGATTTATATTCGTTATTATGGTCAAATATCGTTGTTCGTTGTTTGTAATCTTCTCAAAAAAATTGCTAAGCTCAAAAGCCGAGGTCCGAAACTTAGCCCAACCACTTAAAGAGATTGAAAACTTAGTTGTATTGGGATCAATAATTTGGTTAGGAGAAAAAAAACAAATAGAAATTTGAAAAAAAGTAGGAAGATCTAATCGCATTTAGACTTCGGGATCCTCTATTTTTTTAAGAAATATTTAAATTAGAAATGTAAAGTGGGTGGCCATGAAAGAAAGAACTCAATTATTTTTAAGGTTGGTAACATATTTTTTTGTATGTTATGTTTGAAGTGAGTTTATTTGGAATGAGTTATGGAAATGTTATCAACTAAAATGACCCAATTTTTTTCAACTATGTACTCCAAGCAACACAAGTGATTTTTTTTTTGTACTTTAATTTTTAATCCAACGCAAAAGAATCTTTTTCCATTTTGTTAAATTTTAATTT
>CM018903.1:10842231-10844731 GCA_009663005.1 Actinidia chinensis
AGAACCATATAGGTATGATTGGAAATCTATTGATTATTTCATTTTTCTTTCACTAAACAATAGGTTACAACCCACTTAAGTTTTTGTTCCTAATTTTTCCCAGTTTAGTTATTCATGTTTGTGGCGAAAAGAAGTGAAGGGCATAATGGTAATTGTTGTGGTGGGTGGGCGGGGGGAAGCAGCTCTCTTATTATCATATGAAGAATTTCGACGCTACCCTAATTCATCAGAATATAGAGCGAAAGCAACAAAGATTAAGGCTCAGTTTGGACTTTAGCTAATTTAGTTATTTTAGTTTTAAAGTTGTTTCTAATGAATTTTGGCCGCTTATTTTCTTCTCTAATGAAAGAGTCCACAACCTAGCTTAGTAGTCTTAAATAGGGCGTGCGTGCACAATTTTGTAGTTTTTTTTTTCTATTTACAAAAATATAAAAAATTAATTTATATTTTTTAATTAAATATATCACTCTCACACACCATTGCTATATATTTAATTTATATTTTTTGTGTGTAAAATAATAAATTTATCATTCATTTTTATACTGTTTTGTGTAATAATAAATTTATTATTCTACGAATTATACATATATGGCAAACACGCACAATATGAGAATTTGCTGAAATAATAGTAAAATATATTATTTTTTATTCAATAATTTATTGAGAATATATTGAAATAATAAAAAAAATTCTATTCATGATTTTTTTTCTTCTTTTACTATTGACGTCATATTTATCATTGCCGATCTCGTCGCCATCACCATCTTTATTAATGACGACAGTAGTGCTAGCGTCTTGTCATCAACTCCCACCATTAATCCATTTCTCCATTAAATAAAAATATAAAATCAGGACTTTTTTTAAAAGAAATCAAATACTTAAATTCAAAATGAGTCTAAATTCTTTATCAAAAAGTCCCTAATGCAATTACCCCACCTATTCTGTCCAAGTCTCATTTCTCAATTTTGGTAGGTAAATTTAATTACACCAAAGTAGTTTCCTTTTCCCTGACATCCTACACTTTTTTGGTTGACCAATAACACGAAAGGCATTCCAATAAATAAAAACGCAAGGCCTTTTTTATTTCAAATATCCGATGTTGTGGACTTGACAAATATGGAATTTATTAACAGGTAAATTCTATTGTAATTTTGGGACGTGGGATTTTAATATTGGGAAAATAAATGTATATACAAAACGTAAAATTTGTAATTTATGCACAAAATATAATATTAATTTCAACAAGGAGGTGACGAATTTAAATAATTTTGTAATATTAATAGTTGATATTACTATTATATCAAGGTTCTTTTTATAAACTTTGGAGGTGAGGGTCGCCCCTAACGGCCCCTCGGCTTATTTCACACACTGTTTTTGTATTGAAATATTCTTTTTTTGATAAACTACACTTTGCCTTCTTAAAATATTGAGCAATTTCTATTTTGCTCCCATAACTAATAATTTTCTCACTTTGCACCCTCAACTATATAAACCATTGCAATTAACCCTGACATCTAACCTCCGTCTACAAGGTGGATGAAAATTACAAATTTAGGTGCCATATTCCCCCCTAATGTTTGAAAGCATTTTCAATATGCACCTTGGTGTACAAACTTTTTCCTCAATTCACACCCTAATGTACAAATATGTGGCGGCCTAAGTGGAAATTTCCATCCATTTGTAGATAATAATTTATATAGATGAGGATACAAAGTGAAAAACATATTAGTTAAGGGGGCAAAGTGTAAATCACTCATTACTTTGAGGGGGCAAAATGCAGTTTACCCTTCTGTTTTTTAATTGTGTAAAGAGTACAAACCTGCTAATGTATTTTGTGGATAAATGTATCAGGAATTATCAAGCGAATGGCAGTTTTGTAACTTCGAAACACAGAGAGAGAGAGAGAGAGAATTTGCACAAAAGTAGAGTGCAAAAATAATTCTCCTAACACAATCGTATATTTCATAAACAAAACTACTACTAATAAAAAAGCATTAAACTCACCTTTCAATACCGACAAAGAAACATTCACTTTTCGAATAATCATAACAAACTTGCTCTTCATCTGCACACACCACTTTGCAAAGCGCCATAGTAACATACTAACATGATCGAATCTTAAAAATTTTCATCATTAGAACAAAGTACTCCAAAAAGACAACTCGTTCATGCCGGACTCTGAAAGTGTAGGTGCACCTCCAGATCCACCGACACCTCCAGATCCCTGTCCGGCACAATAGTTTTTGATCATCGGAGTGAATAAGGGGTTGAAAGGAAAAAACTTATTAGCCATACAATTTTCAACAAGGTCAGCCATGGTTTTGCAACAAATTGACCGGGCTAATGCCATTGCTTAGCTGTCCCAAAACCTCACCAAAACGCCTTGGCCATTCACTATAGATTCCCAACATTGAAATTGGTATATATGGTAATGGATTTGGGCTTGCCCTAGTGGGGCCAAAATTGCCATGAATGTTAAATCATTGTGATTAGGTTTGGT
>CM018903.1:10892389-10894889 GCA_009663005.1 Actinidia chinensis
AAATCTTTACAGCACAGGATCGTGGTTTTGTGTTGTGACTATCAGAAATCCCCCATTTTAGCCCCGAAAATGTTAACTATCCATCCGCATGAATATGTCAAGAACTTCATGATTGTGCACCGTCATTCGAAATAGTATATGCTTTCGCATCATGGATAAATTTCCATACCCCCCTGGGCCAAAGGGTGGTACCACCACATCAGCTAACAGCCATGCAAGCATTAATGTTGCTCCCAATTGTCCTTCCCTTAGGGATTGTCCGCCTTCCTTCAGTATATATTTCTCACCTATTGTTTCCCATATCCATGTGGTGCGCCCACAATCACACAAAAGCACCGCAAAATCAGCAGGCTTTGCATACTATAACTCCAAGTGGGTTTCGATTTTTTTTCAAAAACATAATGTATTGCAAACTTTTTTTTTTTTCAAAAACAATAATAAAAGCAAAGTTAGACATGTTTAAATGCGTCATCTGCAGCCATCCATTAAAAATGTTACCCCCATGAAAAAACTTTTGAAAAATATGATTTAATGGGGCTATAATGAGGCTGTTATGGAACGATTTCAAACATCAAATCTTGTTGAGGGCAAGTGTAAAAATAACATATTTAGCATGTTTTCTGGTTTTGAAGATTAGAAGGATCCAGCAACTAATCGAGCCCAGTTTAAAAATATTAGCCCAATTTTTACAGCAACGGGTATTCAAATGATCAACTTCTAGATACAACAACAACCCCCCATTTTAGCCCAAAAAGTAACTATCAAAATCCTTATTTCTCTGCTTTTGGTGGTCTCCCCCCAAGAAGAAGAAACAAACAATAACAGGAAACCATAAATGTAAAGATTGCTTGGAAGAATCTAATAGGCATTTAAGCAAACACTTGGTCGTATTCTTTAGAACACACCACTAAACATAAGAATTAATAATACAACAGAGACAGACTTACAAACGTAAATAAAGGAAACTTGAAATAGAGGAAAGTATGTTAAGTAATTTACTCAGAACTTATATGAATCCAATTTCAAGCGCTGTGAGTTTTGTACCCTACAACAACAAATGTGACCAGAAATTTGTATTAGAAACTGAAATAACAGATAAAGACAATTTTTATAGAACCGAATAACCAGATTCAGACAACACATATTTTCATACACACCCACACCACACCCACCCACAAGATCATGGCATTACCAGATAAGTTGAGATTAGATCAGAGATCTCCTACCACCACCCAAAATAAAACTCTAGAGGTTAAGGTATGCTTTTTTTCATAGAATCTAAATAAAAAAATTTTAGTACCTAAAAATTGTAATAGCAACAAAGAGAAGTAATTTGAGCTTACAATTGTTTTGCAGAATTATTCACCAGTGAAAAAAAATCCACTAGTAGGATGATGGTCAGTTATCAGCTGCACAAACCCTAATTTCAATGAGTCGAATCAAATAGGGAAAGGAAAGTTGAAGAGAGAGAGTAGGAGTATGAAGGAAGAGTATAATCCGAAATTACGGAGATGGTTTTTTGAAAACAAGTATAGGGCTTCGTGGAGATGCTAAGATTGCCCGGCAAGGGCTGCGTGAGCAGGGATGGCAATTTGAGCCCAAAAATTCTGTCTCCACTGGTTCCCACCCCGTTTAAGGCTAGTTTGGGGGAAAAATTAAAACTCGATTAATAATCGGGACGGGAGAGGGTTTAGCCTCCTCCACCCCGAACCCGCCCCGATTATGTATAAAAAATTAAAATTACCCCTATTTTTTAAAAAATATATCATATTATTCTTAATATATATATATATATATATACCAATAATTATATAAAAAATATATATAATTAAGAAATTTATTAAACGGAGCGGGAGTGGGGGCGGGGGGCGAATTTTCGTAAATGGGGTGGGGGTGAAGGAGGAAGGCCCAACCCGTTTATTAAACGGAGCAGGGGTGGGGAGGCCGAACTCGTGCCCAACCCGCCCTGTTGCCATCCCTATACGTGAGAGATAGCTTTAGTAAATAGAGAGAGAGAGGGGTTGCGTGAGAGAGATGGCCTAACAGACACACACACACAAACAGAGACAGACAAATACAGAGAGGTTGATATGGGAGGAGAAAGCATGGGCTGTGATGGTGAAGAGAGGGGCAACCATACTCAGGCTGTGATTTGAGAGATGGTGCTTGGAGCCTCATCGTGTGAGAGGGAGTGAACAGAGAGAGAGGTGTGAGAGCATATTTGTAGGAGAACTGTTCAGACGGGCGTCCACCCGTGGTATTACCACAGGCGCGCCTACGTGGCAGCGCCACATCCACCCATTGGGGGTAGGCCCCACTAAAAAAAATGTAGGGTCCACTCCCAATGGGTGGATGTGGCGCTGCCACGTAAGCCTGTCTTAACATTTCCCTACTTGTAGGTGTGTTTTCTAAAATAAATTTGTACCGTTTGCTTAAAATCAAATCAATCTCAGCCGTTGGATTAAGGAAGTGATAGTTTTGGGCCAAAAAAATTATTTCA
>CM018903.1:10935084-10937584 GCA_009663005.1 Actinidia chinensis
TTACTATATCTAAATGCCTTATTTCCTTGCCCTCCTCACTCTCTCATCTCTCTCGCTCTCCATGAGGGAGAGAGATATCAAGGGACGAGGTTCCTAGAGAGAGACTGATGAGGGAATGAGGAGGGCAAGAAAATAAGAAATAAAACCTCTATACATAGAAATATTTGGACAATTTAGTCCTAAAAATGGTTAGTTACAAAAACATATGTTGTTTTAGGTTTTTTTATTGCCCATAAGTTTATCTTATGACAATTTGATAGTTTATATTTAATGGTTATCTAACAGAGTATTCAAGTAGCAACTTTTAATAATTTAAAAGGTAAATTGACTAAATTTTGAGTTTAGGAGTTTAAGTAACCACGAGCAATGGACAAAATGCAATTAACCCTTTTGAGTTTTTAAATTCTTTTGACAAGAGGAAGAAGAAAAATAAAAAAATTTAATATAAAAAAATTGACTAAAAACAAAAAAAACTCCAAATCAAAACAACTAAATTGGTGATATTCAGCTAGCCCAAATTTAACCTTCAAGTTAGTGTAACGTGGCTCATACATATGATAATTGTGGTAAGCCTTCTGGGTATATAGTATTATTGCAAATTATTTTTGCAACTAATAGAATTCCACACATTCACCCTAAATAATATCTTGTCTGTGTCTCTCTCTCTCTGCACCCCACCGCCTCCCTCCCCCTGCTGTCTCTCTCTGTGGACACCTCACCCCTCTCCCCCTCTCTAAAGTAAGGCTCCGTTTGGAACAGTGTAAATATTAAAAACTAAAAAAAAAAAAAAAAAAAAAACACTTAAAAAAAACTCTTATATACTCATAAAAATTCATACCAAATAAACTTACCCCAAATACACCAAAAAAAAAACAAAAAAAAATAGCAAAAAAACCTAGTCCGAAGGAACTTAAGTTAGATCCTACCACCTAAATATTGTTATTTGCATTATGTTTACTGAATATTTTTTATTACAACTCTCAATCACATTATTTTTCAAATTATATAGTCGTATATATATATGGCATGATTGGATTTGTACACCCAGCTTTTGGTAGTAAATCTAAAAAGAAACAATTATGGCATGGAGGAACCAATAATATTTGAAACTTTAGTGGGATGATTTAATGCATTAAGTACTAGTCTAGTAGATTATCACCATTTATAATTGGATTAGGTTCTTTTACCCAAATTATGAAATTACATTGCTTTTGTCCTCTTTCTCAATTATAATTATGATTAGGGTTAATTGCAAAAATAGTCCCTATAGGTTTATACATTTGCAAATTTGGTCCTTGTATTTTCAAATTCATCAATTTCAACATTATATTTTGATTTATTTCCAAATCAGTCCAATTTATAATGACTGTTATGCTTTTGGACGGATTTTCACACTTGTGTAACATGAACCATCATTTGAGGGATAAAATCAACACTTTTCCTCCATTCCCACCCAATTCCGACTATAATTCTGTTGTCAATCGAGACAATCTGGGCACAGTTGGTCAACCATGTGGATTCTATAGATAACCAGATGCAAAATTGATCAAAAGTATGTGTGGATCGGATCCAATCGGAGTAAATTCGAATCCATTAAAAAAATCGATCCAAAAATTTATATAATCTAAATCCGGACTATTCATATTTATAAGATCTAAATTCCACATCCGAATTCAATCCCCTTTTGAACCCAATCCAAGAAATATTTATAATTATTTCTCCCATTTTAAAAATCCCATACTTTTCATTACGTTGTTTTTCATAAAAGAAAGAAAACGGACGGGGTTGTATTTTTTATCCGTTTGAGTCGAATTAGGATTCGAACTCAGATTAAAATAAGCGAATTTATCATTTCTGAATTTGGATCGAATTCAGATATGTTTTTTGTAATCAGATTGGATTCGAATTTTGACGAATCCGATTCATTGACTGGCCTAATTAAAAGGCACCATGTCCAGAGATTCACCTTCCATTGACGGTGGGTGGGTGGCTCTCACCATGTCCTCTTACATCGATCCAATGATCCTTGATGGTCGTTGTGAGGTTGTAAGTTCTAACAAATTTATATTAAGCGAGTACGACCCAACGGGGGGCCTTGATTCAGTTAGTACAATCCAAACTCATTTTGGCCCCTTACATTAATCGTTGATTCGATGTGTTTATCATTTTGAAAGAAAACCCTTTCCAAGAAATCTACCTCCATAACCATGGATGGGGAAAACACATACTAACCAAAGACGTAGAACTCTAACCAAATCAATTAGAGACTAAAACAAACTAAAAGATCCAATCTCAGAGAAGACCCAGACCAATTAAGAACTATATTTTGTACCAAACTAGATCATTGAAGAACAAGAAAACCATAAGGTTCGAAACCTAAAGCATAAATGAGAGCTTGTCAACAATGTAAAGAATCCGTAAATAAAAGATGAGGACAAGATGGACATAAGGTGAAAAATACAAGGGTATTATTGGACTTCAAAATTGTAACTTGAGTACC
>CM018903.1:11120084-11122584 GCA_009663005.1 Actinidia chinensis
AGTCCAACTAGGAAAGAGTCTTCTTTTTTATAATTTAATAGGGACTATAACTCTAGTATTTCTTCTCATGTAAAAAAAGAGTCAAGGCTTTTGATTATAGTACATAGAGTTTACGCAGTTTTAATAGCTCTGCTTTTCAATTTTGAGAGAGAGCCAGATGTCGACAAAGTCTACAACACTCTCGGTAGGCGGCAAATTTTTTAAGTAGACTGCGTTTACAGAACTTGGCTCGTAAATCTTTCAGTAAATATTTTTTTTTTGGATACTAATATTTGAGATGCAGGAATGATGCCTTGACAGACTTGATACCGTGAGGTAAAACGAGGATATTTTCAGATTTCTGAAATTATGTTAGAGATTGTTTTGAAAAAAAATATATACAGATTTTCAAAAATTGTTTCAGATTTTTTATACGTATTTTTATTTTCAGAAATTGATTTATGGTATCAGAAACTGTTTTGAAGTAAAAGAGTGAGGCTCTGTTTGGCATCAGCTTTTTTTAATTTTTTTTTAGCTTTTTGGCTTAAAATAAGCAAAAAAGTCAATCAGAGTTGGCTTTTTTGCTTTTTTGCTTTTGCTTTTTTGCTTAGTTTTAGCTAAAGTAAAACCACAAAAGCAAAAAAATCAAAAATTCTTGGCTTTATTAATAGCAAGCTTAAAAAAAATTTGGCTTTTAAGCATTACCAAACGGAGCCTGAATCTATTTTTAATGATGTTCAGATTTTAGTTTTCTTCAAAAGGATTTTTTTTTCAAACTGTTCTGCTCAGTTTACAAAATTTACGGATTTACATTTAAAATGTTTAGAGACTGGTATTAATTGAAAAAAAGATATTTTAGTTTTTAACAGTTTATGGATTTTCTAGAAATTGTTGTTGAAATTGTTTCTATCCCCCCAAAAATTGATTTTATGCCTTCTGATATTCTGTTACAGAAAACAGATTTCAGTTTGGAAAAAAAATTATGGTTTATTTGAGGATTTTTTCTCACTGACGCCACTTTCCCTTCTTCTGACCCATCTTGTCTTGCTCTTACACTAGTCTTGTCTTGTCTTTCCTTGTCTCTATGATGACTTAGACTTTTGGTACTAGAAACAAAGCCACTCAGCCCCTTCCGGCCTTCAAATTGAAAACCCAAATTAAATCCACCCACCCACTAACTAAACAATAGTTATAGAACTGAATTGACGATTGAATCGGTTAAAAGTATCAATTTAATGGTTCATTAGTTTAACTGGTTCAACCGATTATATAATTAAAATAAATAATAAAACTATATTAAATAAAAATCATTATAAAAAATTATAAAATAGGTTTACAAAAGATACTATTTTTTATACAATTAATTCAAAATAAGTACAAATAACAAATATTATAAAAAACAAGTATAAAATATATATTATTAAAAAATATTTCAAGAGTACTTGTTTTAATTTAATATTTTTAAACTATTACTTATTGGTTATTTTATATGTAAAACGAACAAATTATAAAATGTCAATAATATTTATTATTAAGATAATAAGGGCATTATTGCTGTGAACCTTTATTTTTTTTATTTTTTCTTCCTATACCTCATATTTTTTACATTGAATAATTTTTGATAAATACGTATCTCGAGAATTTAATTATAATATAATAAATATCTAAAGATCGAGATACCAAAGGTAAAAAATAAGAGAAACGGTGTTATTACAGATTTCAGACATAGTTATTTTTAAAGATGAGATACTAGTTATATAATAAACATTCATTTTTTTGTTCCTTCTCTTAATTTTCATTTGAAGATTTTACTTTTTTTCCATCAAAAAATCATAAAAGATATTTTTTTAATAAATAAATATTTTTAAATTTTGTGTAATTTTTGGTTTTTTTAACTTTTTTCAAAAATCGGCTAGTTCACTGGTTTTTTAAAAAATCGGCCGGTTCACCCGATTCAATCCGGTTCACATGTATTTCCGGTAAATTAATTGAACCGTGCCAGTTCATGGTCCGGTTCCAGGTTCGACACGGTTGGTGAAAACGGCAGGTTCCGGTTTGCTTTTTTATAAACTATGAACTAAAACCAAACCAAAAAAAAAAAAGATAAATTACACTAAACCTCCCCATGAGGGTTCTCAAGTAATACACAAAGTACTTTGAGTTTAAAAAATTACACTGACCTCCTTGAAGATTTCAGGGTAATTCACTGTCAGAGTTTGTCCGCTGGTCAAAAATTACTACTTTTCCCTCACACCAGGACAATTACTATTGCCACTTTGTCCCCTCTTCCTCTCTCTCGCTCTTTCGTTTTTTTTAGTTTTTTTTTTTGTTAGTTTGTTTTTTTTTTATTCGTTTTTTTAATAATTTTTTAGATTTCTTTATTAAATTTATTTCTTTTTTTTTATTAGTTTTATTTTTATGTTTTGGTAAAACAAGTTCTTTTTTGGTTGGAAAATTTATCCATTTTTACCTTTTTTTCCCTTCTTGTTTTTTACCAGCCAATTAAAAAAGGATAAATTAC
>CM018903.1:11187584-11190084 GCA_009663005.1 Actinidia chinensis
TTTGGTAGGTACGACTAGTTAGGCAAAAATCTTTGTAACTAGAACAAGATTTAGTCTTGAAATATTTTTCTTCTCAATTGTGTGAAAACTTGATAAAGAGAGTGGCATATCTCTTATTCTTCAACAATTGTCCTAATGAGGTCTAAACTATCTTAATTACCCGTTTGGTCCAGCTAGGATGAACTGGATTATAGTGGAAAGGGATTAGTTAGGTCACCCGAACCTTTATCATGAGAAATGAGTGGATCGACACTTAGAGAAGTACTATGTGTTGAAACCTTGGAAGTATGGTTAAGCAGGATTGGCTGGGTAGATTAAATTATTTGGCCAAGTGGATTGGATTGGTATAAAAATTCTATTTCAAAACTAGATTAACTTGGTGGATAAATTTCTATGGTTGGGGCGGATTAGCTTGGTGGACGAATATCTTTGGCTGGGTTGGATTGACCAGGTGGACAAACTTCTATCGCCGACTTGGATGGATTGGTGGAAAAATATCTTTGGTCAGGCTGGATTGGCTTGATGGAATATTTTGAGTTAGATAGGCAGGAGTATTGCTAAGAGTAAGGCCAAATAGGTCAAAGTGCAATTGGTTGGAGTAAGGCAGAATATGCCAAAGTATGGCTAGTTAAGACTTTAAAGAAGACCTAGCTAGGCTAAGCATGATATAGCATGGATAAGGCAAAGCTAAAGGAAAAGAGCTAGGCCATATTCAACCTGTGTGGGGTAAATTCACAATTCATTGACCTTGCCCAATACCCAGTTGATATCTCCAATGCTTCTTGTGAACCCTCCTTATCTCGCTAGGTTTCACCTCGCATGTCTCCGTCTTGACCTTCGACGTGAGGATGAGATGGCCAAGTCCCGTCTCCATAAGAATCCTGCCTATACAAGAAACTCTCTGTGGGACTCCACCTCTATAACGATGCCAACAATCACGGGATGTTCTTTAGATGTCAAATCTCCCCATTAAATCTTCGATATATCCGGGATATATTTTCATACTTAGCCGTCTGAGGATCCCGGCGCGATCCACTAACACGGTCCATTACTCCATCTAGATAAAGGTCGTTCCCCCATCATAATGAGTTACGATTTAATTTGGGCATACACTGATAACTTTGTTTTTTCTTTGCTTAGATATATTTGCTTTGGTTTAATTCGCACGCCATAGGGGTTTTAAGCGGCTTCACACTCGGTAATATTTTTTCAGTGGTTTGTACAGGTTGCCTATTAGGGGTGTCCATGGTTTGGATTGGTCCGGTTCTATAAGAATCCAGTAACTAATCCATGTTTAACGGTTTTGAAAAAATAAAACCAGAACCTAACCATTACAAGTATAGAACCAAATCAAAACCGATCCGTCTTATCGATTCGGTTCCGGTTCAGTTCCAGTTCAATCCAATCAATATTTTTAATATTTTTATAAAATATAAAATTACAACAAAATTATTTATTTAAATAACCCATAACTTCATTAATATTTTAAGTCATGAAACAAAAATAGTATAAAATAGTTCATAGATTGACTCCTTAAATGATATTACATCAACCAACTCTAATATTACAATTAACAACTCATAAAAATTTAGAATTCATAAGGGATAACAATAAAAAATGAATAAATGAAGAACTGAAAAAGAATTCATAATGGATAACAAAAGAAAAATTAACTGATAAAATTTGGGATAGAAAAAGAATGTGAAAGGGTTTTGATGGAAAATGGATAAAGTAATCATAATATCTATGGGAAGTGAAAATATTTTGTTGGGAGAAAGTTAAAGTAATCATGTGTAGGTGTGAATTAATATTCTAGATAAATATGTGTACGCGTATATATATATATATACATATATATATATATAATCGATTTCGGTTTGGTTTGGTTTGAACCACAGTTTGAAAATAAAAACTGGTAACTGAACCAAATTTACCGGTTCTTAATTTTTAAAAATCAGAACCTAACCATTAAACCATAGAACCAATCCAAAATGCTCAGTTCGGTTCAGTTCGGTTTGGTTCACCAGTTTTCGGTTTGGTTTTGTTTGAACCACAGTTTGAAAATAAAAACTGGTAACCGAACCAAATTTACCGGTTCTTAATTTTTAAAAATCAGAACCTAACCATTAAACCATAGAACCAATCCAAAATGCTCAGTTCGGTTTGGTTCGCCTATTGCCTATCTTGTTGCCGAGGTCCAGTACTGAGGCAATGGAGCAATATTGACTATTGGATTGCCTGCCCAGATTTTTACCGCAACAGTTTGGCACCATCTGTGGGAACAACAATTCTCAACCTTCTAGGCACCTGCGCAGTCATTATTTACCCAAACCAAGTGCTAGCAGCCCTCTAGATAATAGAGCTCATCCAATCGCCAATACTAGCCAAGCTCCAGATTTAGAGGGCCTTCACTATGAGATACACGGTATGGCCAAACAAATAAGAATCATGAATGAAAATAACACTTGTTTATTAGAGCTCCTCGCCAATAACTCACCAC
>CM018903.1:11217584-11220084 GCA_009663005.1 Actinidia chinensis
TCACGTATATTTGAATTCTTCTGTTTTATCTCACTTTCTCGTTTTTTTATTTTCATTACAAAATTTAACATAGTATCGAAGCGGGTGATTTCCGCTGTAACGTTGATTTGCTGCCACATCCAATAGCAATGGCTTTTTACTTCAAGGGTCTTATTCCTTTATTGGATTCAATCAAGAATTTAGATTTGTCACCCCTTCAAACCCACTTTTGGTCATCAACTTCTTGATTCAGACGAGTCTTTCATGTTGGTGGAGAACTTATTGCCTTGAACATTTCCTTCTCTGCCATGTTGATCTCCCTTGTTCTGTGAGTGATTATTGATTTGTCCTTATGCAACCACTCTCTGCACTACTTGAACCTGGAAAACCTAATCTCTCCGTTTTTATCTGGTTTTTCCCATTCGGCCCACATGTGGTCCAACTCTATATTTTGCAAGATGTGTAATTCCTTGCATCCTATTTTTTGTGATTGTACCATGTTAATTGTGTGCAATTTTCATCCCTAATTTGTCAGTAAAAGGGAGATTTCTCTATTTATGTGATGTTGAGTCTTTCCATATTTTTCAGGTTGCTAGTTCAGTGCCCATGTATTTGCATGACGTTAATTCCATGCACACCTTTTGCAAGATGAATGATTCCTTGCAAGTTTATATTGACGAAGTTTTATTGGCACTTTTCAAGCATTGTTGTGTTCGTCAATTTCTCATCGTTGGTTGGTTCAACACTTCAACCTCATTTCCTAACATTTGATTTCACCCTCAAGTTCAAGGTGGACACTTTAATCAATATTTTCGTGTTTCAACTTAAATGGGAGTGTTGAAGATTTATCTCCATAATTTATGGACATGATCTATAGTTGCCATGTTTGTCTAAATCTCCAAAATTATGGGATCTGATTTGATCATGTTATTATGGATATGATTGTAAACACCTACCATTGATGTAAATGGATCATCCAAGAGAATAAGAAAGGTGTAGCCCATTGGGGCTGTGTGTAGATGTAGATACAATGTGACGAACCATGTACATTTGCGTTCTTTCATTTTCTCCCAATTTCTCGTTCTTCTATTTTCATTAAAAAATTTAACAATTAAAAAAATAATATTGAAAAAACTGAATTAATATTATTCCAATGGAGTTATTCATATTTATACAATCTAAGGAGAACAAGAAAAGAAATAACAAAATAAGAAAAAATCCTAATAAGGAAAATTATACTAAATCAATTACAGTCAATGCTAGTAATAAAATCAAGAAATTTATTAAGAAGCGTTTCCTAAAATACATTAGTAAACATATCCTAAAATATCTCCAACACTCCCCCTCAAGATAGGACGAGATATCAACGTGACCAAGAGTGTTAAGGAACCCCCTCAAGATAGGACGAGATATCAACGTGACCAAGCGTGTTAAGGAATGCCTTCAGAAGAAAAGGGCCACCAGACTTTGTGAACACATAAGGAGTAACCACCGCGACGGTTGGTTCCCCTTATCTAAAGGGGATGGATATCTAAGGAAGTCATGTTTTACTCGAAAAGCGAAACAAGGCTGTCGTAGAAAACTCAACAGAAAAAAGTTGTTGAAGAAGTATCAATAACTAGAGAAACAATGCTTCCGAAGAAAGTTCGACAAAAAATGGTTACTAAAGAAGCACCAGTAACCAAAGAAATAAGGTGACAACACTGAGGTTGTCGCAGAAACTCTCCTACACCAGGAGATGCTGTTGGAAGGGCATAGAAAGTGTTGGAGATGGTAGAGTGCCCTGGAAGGTGCGGCGAAGCCTATAGGAAGAGTTTAGTGTTGTGGGAGTCGGTTGCTAGGGTTTAGTGTTTCTACCTCTGATACCATGTAGAAAAATAATATTGGAAAAACTGAATTAATATTATTCCAATGGAGTTACGCCTATTTATACAAGCTAAGGAGAACAAGAAAATAAATAAAAAAATAAGAAAAAATCATAACAAGGAAAAAATTTACTAAATCAATTACACTCAATTCTAGAAATAAAATCAGAAAATTTATTAGGAAACATATCCTAAAATATCTCCAACATTTTTATACTACTTTATAAGACAATTAGTACCCCATGATTATTATGAGTGCTTATGTTCTTAATTCTAAAATAATTATTAGACACGTGCATTTAATGTTGATCGTTTTGATTCACGTGGAGTGAGATTCTAGTGTGGGTCAATAAACTCGGTGAATTGGATGGTCGCATTATTTGTACGGTGAATATTATTTATTAACGGAATTCGCGTTCTTGTTTAGGGATTGATCATACCTCTTTGAGAAACCTTATAAGGTTTAATTATGTCAAACCCTACATGTGGATTTTATATCCGACATATCAAATAAGTTAAGTGAAAGATCTCAAGGAATTTTTGAAGTTGTTGATTAATTTAATTGTCAGTAATTATTTTAATTAACGGGTATATGTAATCTTGACGTGGGGAGATTAATGAGCATTTACTAATATGGAGCTTGAAATGTAATTTTG
>CM018903.1:11240084-11242584 GCA_009663005.1 Actinidia chinensis
AGCATATACTTCTCCTTAAATATCACTTTAAATCGAGCCCAATTCATCCCTAACTCCCTTCAGATTTCACCACCTACTAGCTTCCCCCTCCAATAGGTGAACCAATCTCCACTTTCTAGCTCTCCACATCTGAGCAGTCTAAAGTTTTTCTCCATTGCTAGTATACAATCATTTGTCTTGACTGAATCCATCCCGCTCTTGAAAGTTGGCGGTTTTAGTTCCAGAAACTGCCACACTACGGCAACACTTTTCATAAGTATAGTAGGGTCCTCAATTACCCCTCTATACTCTGATGTTTCCTCTTGTTGAGTTTTCCCTCTACTGGAGTCTAACTCCCTGGTCTATTGTGGTTGTGACGGCTAAAAATACTGTTGCAACAGTTGTTGTTGAGCAGTCACTGCTCCCACTAGCATTTGCATTATATCCCTCAATTCAGTCATTTGAGGATTATCATTTCCACTTCCTTGCCCTCTCCCTCGGGTATCACTCATTTCAGTCAATCTATAATTGATAGTATCATAAAGAAACTGAACACAGCTCTGGCTTCAATTTCAAACCTACCACGGCATACACGAGCCGTATTATCAATGTTTTCTCAAGGTTTTACCATGATAAGGCATACACCTCCTATCTCAAATGTTTGAAACTTACTTTATAGAAAAATTTATAGAAATAAGAGAGAGACAAGTGTATTTATCGGAGTTCGGAGAAGCATCGCGTGATTTCCTTCACCACCTTCTCTCTTCCACTCTTTTTCCCTTTTTCTTTCTCTATCTCTTGAGCTTTCTAGCTCCCGACCTTTCTTTCCTCTTTCTTTCTCCCATTCCTTCTCTTTCTTTCTCTCTTTTTCCTTTCCTTCTTTCCCTTTTGTTTCTTTCTTGTGCAAGTTGCTTGTGCACAAGTTTATATGTGCACAAGTCCCTAGCTGGGACAAAAGAGTTGCTTTTGTTGACTTTGGAATTTTGGGCAAGGTAAGTCACCTAGTGACTCATGCCCATGTGTCACCCAATCATGTGACCCACATAGCGCCACATGATCCTGCTTAATTGCTCAACATGTGTTCAATTTCTATTTAATTTTATCAGAAAATATCATTCAGGTATAATTTTTATTATCAAAAAATATCCCAAAAACTTTAATTTAATTCATATAAATTTTATTCCAGGTTGGGATATTATACAAGGAGACACTAATTGTGTGGTAGATATCTCAAATACCAATCAACCATTGAGAGAAATGGCACCCCAACTTAAAAGTATTGACTGATCATGGACTTTTGGCATGTTTGGTGTTACTTACAAGTTAACATCTTATATTATTATTACCCTTTAATTTATTAACTAAGTGGGTTAGTTTGACTGGCAAAAACGTCTCAAATTCAAACCTCCCCAAGTGTTCACTTAGCCGAACATTTAAGTATAAAGGTTGGTGGACGTTCCTTCCAAGCTAGGCAAACCCAGTGTCTGGAGTGTAGGTACGTGCCACCACCAATGTGAGAGTCCAACACTACATAGTTAAATAACCTACTTTGTAGTACTTACCAAGTGATGACCCTGAATGATCTAACTCCAGAGGTAACTCCTAGGTTAGGCCTTTTTTACTTTTTAATTTATTAACTTAAATTTTTTTAAATAATCTGTAAATATTTCGATGCATCTTCTTACAAACTATGTCAAAAAGTTTACTTTGTTTAGTTAAATAAGCTGTCGAACTTTACATGAATATAATGTCTAAAATGTCTTTAAAAGTTTTATAAGTGTTTTTTTATTGTTTTTTCTGTAATTAAATAAAAATATATGGGCTTTTTTGGCCACCAATATTTTAAGAACTACAAATAATCGAAAAATTTATAAGTTGTAGCTTAAACAATCTCACTTTTTCGGGTCAAATAAGTTGAAAAACCTGAAAATAATTACTACAAAAATTATTACTGCAATTTTTTTCAAACAAATAATTTGAATAAATTTATTTATAAATACTAACAAATAAGCCCTTTGTTGAGAAATTTATTAAGAAAAATGAAATAAAAAAAGCCAAGAAAATTGAAGAAGTGGAATAGCTTCGTTGTTTCTATACTTCTTATCTTTCTCTTCCCTTTTCCTTTCCTACTCTATAAAGTGTCCAATCTTATCCTTAGCCTTCTTTTCCACCGTAGACTAGTTCTTATTTGTTAACAAGCTAAACTTGAAACTACATGAAGATCAAGGTTGTATTTGGATTAATGATTTAGTAAGGAAAAATATTTTAGAAAATAAAAAGGTTAAAAAAATCCAAGAATTCAAGATTTGGTGGAGAAAAAAGAAAAGAAAAATAAAATAAAAAGGTTAGAGAATCCAAAAAAATCAGAACAGTTGGATTTCCTAACTTTTTTCCTTTCTGTTTCTCTTATCAAATTCTTAATCCAAACTAGTCTAGTGGTTGAAGTGCTATTTTATTAGTTTTGTTGCCTAGGTCTGAGTCTTAGTATTACGAATTACAGGTTCCCTTATCTACGTCGCCA
>CM018903.1:11255084-11257584 GCA_009663005.1 Actinidia chinensis
GACAACGCGATCTCGAGGCTCTTTCAAGGGATAGGCGAGGTAACTATTCTCTTTCTTCATTTATCTATTCTTCTAACAGACTTAATTTCTTATAGGTGATGGTATTCACTTCTTCCCTCGTGGGTTGTGGTAGGGAGATGAGGGAAGAAGCATTGATTCAACAAGGTCGGGTTGCCTCGATTGAGAGCGAGATGACTCGTGCTCTGAATTTGGCCACAGATCTGGAAAGGCAACTGGCCAATATCAGAATTCAAGAGCAGCAGGTTGTTAATGAGCTGAAAAAGACGAAAGAGGACCAGGATGCCACTGTGGCCAGGCTAGAGGCGGAGGTAGCCGAGCTAAAAAAGGTTGAAGCCCTTGCCAAGAAGAAGGCTGTTGAGGAGTTCAAGTCCTCAGATGAATTCCAAGTGGCTGTTGAATTTACTGCTTCTAAGTACTTTGGCAAGAGTTTCGACTTTTGCAAGAGGCAACTCGGCCGCCCTTATCCCGACCTTGACATATAAGACATAGGGATCGATGTCGATTTGCTCAAGGAGGAGGAGAAAAAGGAAGAAGAGAGGGAGAAAGAGGGAGAGAATGGTGAAAAGAAGGATGAAGATGAGGGAGAGAAGAATGACGACAATAGCCCCATCTCTCCTTAAACACTTGTACACCTTTTTTTTGGTGAGATGTAACACTTCCCTCTTTTAATGAATAAAATTTTCTTCCTCAGAAGATTCCTTCTTATGCTTCTTCTTTATCAAAATGTATGTCTCTCTTGGCGATATTACTTTAAATAAATTTGGCGAGGTAAACTTGGCGAATAAAATTCATCAATCTGGCAAGCTAAGACTTTGTGCCACGTATCAAGTTTAATTCACCCTAATGCAGGCAAACAACAAATTTAACTATGGCGATCAAATTACCATGGTGAGTCAACTTTGGCAATCAAGATGCTTAAGTGAATAATTTGCAATTTTTTCAATAATAAGCAAATAGGCAATTTTGATAGTGGCAATAACATCAATCTGTTTTAATCCGTTTATGTGGCGAAACTAGCGACATCATTTAGAATTGGTGACATAACTCACTTTGGCAAATATTGGCGATATAAAAGAATTGAATTGGAGAAATGCGATTTTGTTGAAATAACCACTATCACATAGAAATTGGCAAACATAATCCTTTTACAATGCTTGGTGGTCAATATCAATGATACATGGATATTTGGCGAAACTAAAATTTTGGCGACCTCTTACAAACGGAGATTTTTGGTGACCATCACGTTATGGCGATCAAGGAGATTATTGGTAATATTTCTTCAAGTGCTCAGCATTCCAGGGATGAAGTAGTGCCTTTCCACTCATGTCCTCTAGCCAATAAGTTCCCGGTCTGGATACTTTGATAACTCTGTAGGGTCCTTCCCACGTAGGGCCGAGCTTCCCAGCATTGAGTTCCTTTGTAGATAAAGTGATTTTTTTAAAAACTAAATCACTAGGCAAAAATGATCTATGCTTAACCCTCTGGTTATAATACTTGGCAATTTGGTACTTGTAGGTAGCTTGGCGTATCCCAGCTCTTTCTCTCTTTTTGTCAAAGAGATCAAGGTTAAGCCTTAACTTGATTTCGTTGATTTCCTTGTCGAAATTTGAGATTGAAAATCCATAATTTTGTAAGTTCTATAACTGAAGTCCACTAATTTTGATAGACACACTGTTTAGACAAAATTAAACTAATTTTTAGTTATAAATATTGTTAGATGAGCGTGGAATAAGAGTTTTGCTATGACAATGCATTTTGTGACGGTGCATACTAACTTTTTGGTGGAATAAAATCTAACATCTATTTATTTACTAATTATCCGACATAAGAAAATGCCATTACATCACAACCACTACCAAGGAAACTATCATTGTCGTACAATAAATTCCATTGTTTAAATATTTTTACTCTCAACACCACCATAGTTACGGCCGCTGCCACCCGCGCCAGATTAATTTGACGTGAATATTTTTAAATTTGTCATTTTTCATGGCCACCATCGTCACTGGTGACACATCCTTAACGAAACAAATCAATTTTACCCAACACTTTACATGTTTTATTTGCACAGTAAAATTTCACTCTTGGTTGCTAGAAAATTATGTCGGTAAGGTCATTGCCGACCATCAAGAAATGATTATTGGTAACTGGCCAAAAAGTGGTTGTCCACCAGCCGCTAGATATGGTGGCCGGAGTTGATAATGTTGGTGGAGGGTCTAGTGAGAAATGGGAAGAGGTGTCCATAGTAATAGGGGTATGTTTATCGGATTTGATCAAAGACTCAAAAAAATGAAATCAGGATTTTCTGACATAAACCAATTGTATTAAGAACTAATAATTGCCCGTGCCACGGACGCAACGTAAAAAAAAAAAAAAGTCAACCTCTTCAGTATACTCATTAGAGTTTTACAATCTAAAAAACAAATAAGATATAAACTTTAGATAATAGATATATTGCATGGATATACGAAAAGATACA
>CM018903.1:11402584-11405084 GCA_009663005.1 Actinidia chinensis
GGAGGAGGACAAGGAAAAAGAGACGGTAAAACTGTCATTTAGATCCAACACTTTGCTGATGTCATTTTTTCGTGGGTCAATGAGAACTGATCAACATTCTGCCAAGGTGTTATCTCTTATTATCGAGCAAGAAACTGTATTGTGATTTGAGAGAACAAACGGGGCGGCAGAGTGAGTTTAATGGAATCAAGTGGGTGTTAGTCTAATTTACCCAATTAATAATGGTTGAGTAAGATTACAAAAATACACTCATCGAGCCACATCTTTATAATATATCTTCCATATCTATCTACGCATTAAAATGTCTTTAATAGGGACAATTTAATGGTTTGATACAAAAAAAAGCGAAATTTATGCGAGAAATTATTTAATGATCTTAGAGAAATTATTTAATTATTTAATGGTTTGATACAAAATTCTAATGGTGCTCTAATATTAGAGTGATTGGTTTAAATAGTGATACTTACTATTTTTTTGATCAAAATTATAATTAATGTGTGCAGATGTATCATTCATTTAATGATATTTTTAACTCTAAGAGAACCAAATAAATCCTCAAATTTCTACTCCTAAATCATTTTGACATTAAAAAAGGTAGTGATTTTCATACTTTTTTTTATTCGATTGTACTTTTTTTCATATTAAATAAATTTATCCATACATAACTTCTAAATAAAAATAATTTTAAAAATATAAATATAAAAGTATTTAAATAATTTTTTGAAAATCACCATGCTTAAAAAATAACTTATATTATTGGATCAAATTTATACGAGAAATTATTTAGTGATCTTAGAGCAAATTCTAATGGTGCTCTAACTTTAGAGTGATTGGTCTAGAGTCTACTAATTTTTATCTGAATTATGACTAATATGTGCAGATTTATAATTCATTTAATAGTGTAGAGCAACTTTGTAAGATCACCAAATAAGCCTTCAAATTTCTACTCCTAAATCATTTTGACATTAGATAATAATTTTCATATTTTCTTTTTATTCAATTGCACTTTTTTTTATTCATATTAGATGAATTTACCCATGCTTCATTCTATGTAAATTATAAAACTTAAGTATAAATATTTTTAAAAATATAAATATAAGAATATTTTAATAGTTTTGTGAAAATCACCACCCTTAAGAAATAGTTTATATTATTGGATCCAATGAGAATGTGTAAAATGGAGTTACTGTAGATATAACCAAGAGACAAGAAGCTCAATTATTATTTATATATTTCTTCGTCCACTAAATTTCAATTTCAAACAAAGCAATAAACATGTAAAAACCTAACGCATGGCATGCAGAGATAGGGTGAATTGAACTCATATGGCTCGACAGTTGTGCTGAAAGAGAACTTGAAAAAGAAGGGAAAAAAGAGACCAGGCTCCAGTGCAGCAAAGTATTTTGGATTTCGTTTTTATTTTATTTTGATATTTTTTATATTGTAAATATTATTGAAAATTTTAATATCATAAAAAATTAATATTAATTTATATAAAAATAAATAAACAAAATATTATATATATTATATTTATTTATTTATAAAATAACACTAAACGGATATCGATTTGTATCTGATCAATATAATTTTTAACAGTATTAATTTTCATAACAAAATTTACAGTAAAAATATTTTAAATTATTAAAATAAATCCAAAATAGAGATCAAAATACTTAGACTATATAATGCAGTCCAAATATTGAAACTTTAAAGAAGCTTTGTGGAAAAAACAAAGTGCACCAAACTTTGCCTAGTCGACCACCAAAAAGCTGTTGATTTTGGATGCGGACATCTACTCTTCTCTAATAATACTTATTTTATTGTTAGTGCGAACCAGATCATGGAGCATTTGTAATTGTTGTCAAAATAAACTTTTTATTTCTGATAAGGTTATTTTGTTGCTTTGTTTTTATAAACATGAGTTGGATAACTTTCAAAAAGTAGTTATTTTGTTAAAAACATATTTTTTACTTTATAAATAAAGTAATTGAGAACGTTTCCAAATTGCTTTATATAGCTAAAATATGAGAAGCGGATCAAAAATCACAATTACAAACCTCCACTAAATTCATCTAAAAATTGAGCTTTTTGAATCAAATAGCATTTGTAATGTGTCATGAAATATTGTTCTTTACAACAATACCTTGATTTATTTAAAATAAAATGGCAAGGTATTTGCTTTGATTGTAGATAACCTCAGTGCAAGAAGGTTTTGCTATTTTTCTTCATGAAAATTAGTTTTGCCTATTGTCTCTTAAAAGACAAGGAACTAGTGAAAGTGATTACAATGTCAATACTATATCATTATTGTCGCATAATATTATCATTCAATAATATTTTTCTAAAGTGAAACTATTTTGAAATTTTAGTAATTATTATATATACATAGTGGGATCATTATATCTACGTAGTACTTTATTATTAAATGATAATAACATATGATATTGACAAAGTAAAATTATTTTTGCAATGAATTCTTCTTCAGGCATTAGGGTTCACA
>CM018903.1:11435084-11440084 GCA_009663005.1 Actinidia chinensis
CACTCTCTCTACTCTCCTTTTCACCATTCTCCTTCTCTTTCTCACCATATATGTCTCACAACTTATCCTCTTTATTATGGACCAAGTGAAGAAGACGTTTAATAGGATATTAAATTGTTATCATATTGTAGTTAAAAAAATATATCATAACTAAAAAACTAACTCAACAGTCCAAACCAACTCAAGAGTTGTAATCCTCTCAAGAATTCTAATCAACTTGAGAGTTCTACTCCTACATAAATATTTCATGTGGGCTAATTTGGTATGGACCGACCCAACAGAGAGTTGACTTAGCTGCTATCAATGAATTCAAACAATAGCAAAAGACAATAATTTCAATTTGGATTAACTAAATTAGCTCGAATAGATAGTCGTTTAGTTTTTAAAGTTTTGTCGATTTTAGTGATTTTTTTTACTATTTCATAAAAAATTTATACTCTTTTAGTTTCGCTCGCTAAGAGAAATTAAAAAATATAAAAAAAATAATTTAGTTTGAAAAAAGATCATTGAAGATTAAAAAAAAACTATATCCTTAATTGGCAAATAATAATATTTTGTCTGTAATGAATTTTATCCAAACTCGATTACAATTTATACACTTTCAGATTCTTATCATCAATAACAACTGAAAAAGTATTAAATCTCAATAAAATAATAAAAAAAATTTACTAAAAACAAAAACAAATATCGAAAACCAAAACAAGTAATTTAGTTACCTAAAACTCGGCTTTTTTCTGAAAAAAGTCAATATTTTGACAGCATATAATAAAAGCACATCAACTTGTATCAATGCTTTTTAAACAAAACAAACACTTCTAAGAGTTTAAGACCATTATTACCTTTTGCTCGCTAACAAGCTCGTTTGACTCAAACCTTAAAGTCTAAGCCAATTTGATTCGTTACACTCTTATTAAATTCGAGTTTAAACTTGCTAAAAATTTAATAGCACGAGAAAACTCAGCTCTCTAAGTTGTTTGGCCTTTTCACATATTTAGCATGTGTTTTAGACGGCCTGTCGTTCAAAATTAATTAACTGACACCCCGTTTATATTAAAATCACACTTTCAACTCCTTTATTATCTTAAATCACACTACCAACCACTATCAGGTCCATAATGATAAAATGACTACAATGCTAATGTATTATTAATCAATTTTCAGGGGTTGTCTCTCCCATTCCTATGTACTTTATACCCACTTTTTTATCATCGTACTTCACACTCAGTGCCGGTTCTGAGTTTTTCGAGCCTTCAATCCTAACTTAATTTGAGGCTCTTCACATTTTTTTCTGATAAAAAATAAGACTATTATTGCAATAAAGATCAACATCTCTTGTGAGTTTCAAACAAAGTTAGGAATGTGAAATATACATACAAGACTATTATTTTGATGTACAAAAATATATATAATCCAGTACACAAAAAATTATAATTCTATATATAAAAGTGCTACCACCATGCATTGACCATTTATCAATATATACCTAACTACATATACAAAAATATAAATCCCTATCCATTGGATATCATTGTTTCTTTTACAAAAAAGATACTAACTTCATTGGCTAGATACAAAAAGTATCACTTGAATACCGCTCTTCTTGCATTTTTTACCTAACATATCTATACTATAACATATTAGACCTGGGCACCAAAAAATTGGACTATTTTGGAGGGTCCAGACAAGAACTTATTAGGCCTGTGCTTAGGGCCGGCACTGTTCACACTCAATTAGAGACTGTGGTGTTTGGCTGGAGATCATTTTTGGGTGTTAAAAGAGAAGGAGGAGGACAGGGAAAAGACACGGTAAAACTGTCATTTAGATCCAACATTTTGGGTCAACGAGAACTGATCAACATTCTGCCAAGGTATTATCTATTATTATCGAGCAAGAAACTGTATTGTGATTTGAGAGAACAAACGGGGCGGCAGAGCGAGTTTAATGGAATCCAGTTGGTGTTAGTCTAATTTACCCAATTAATAATGGTTGAGTAAGATTACAAAAATACACTCATCGAGCCACATCTTTATAATATATCTTCCATATCTATCTATGCATTAAAATGTCTTTAATAGGGACAATTTAATGGTTTGATACAAAAAAAGCGAAATTTGTACGAGAAATTTTAATGATCTTAGAGTAAATTCTAATGGTACTCTAATATTAGAGTGATTGGTTTAAATAGTGATATTTACTATTTTTTTTGGTCAAAATTATGATTAATGTGTCCAGATGTGTCATTCATTTAATGATATTTTGACTCTAGGAGAACCAAATAAACCCTCAAATTTCTACTCCCAAATCATTTTGACATTAAAAAAGGTAATGATTTTCATACTTTATTTTTATTCGATTGTAATCTTTTTTTCATATTAAATAAATTTATCCATGCGTAACTTTTAAATATTAATTTTAAAAATATAAATATAAAAGTATTTAAATAATTTTGTGAACATCACCACGCTTAAAAAATAACTTATATTATTGGATCAAATTTATACGAGAAATTATTTAGTGATCTTAGAGCAAATTCTAATGGTACTTTAACTTTAGAGTAATTAGTCTGGAGTCTACTAATTTTTATCTAATTTATGACTAATATGTACAGATTTGTCATTCATTTAATAGTGTAGAGTAACGTTGTAAGAGCACCAAATAAGCCTTCAAATTTCTACTCCTAAATCATTTTGACATTAGATAATAATTTCATATTTTTTTTATTCAATTGCACTCTTTTTTATTCATATTAGATGAATTTACCCATGTTTCATTCTATGTAAATTATAAAATTTAAGTAAAAGTATTTTTAAAAATATAAATATAAGAATATTTTAATAGTTTTGTGAAAATCACCACCCTTGAGAAATAACTTATATTATTGGATCCAATGAGAATGTGTAAAATGGAGTTACTGTAGATATAACCAAGAGACAAGAAGCTCAATTATTATTTATATATTTCTTCGTCCACTAAATTTCAATTTCAAACAAAGCAATAAACATGTAAAAACCTAACGCATGGCATGCAGAGATAGGGTGAATTGAACTCATATGGCTCGACAGTTGTGCTGAAAGAGAACTTGAAAAAGAAGGGAAAAAAGAGACCAGGCTCCAGTGCAGCCAAAGTATTTTGGATTTCGTTTTTGTTTTATTTTGATATTTTTTATATTGTAAATATTATTGAAAATTTTAATATCATAAAAAATTAATATTAATTTATATAAAAATAAATAAACAAAATATTATATATATTATATTTATTTATTTATAAAATAACACTAAACGGATATCGATTTGTATCTGATCAATATAATTTTTAACAGTATTGATCTTCATAACAGAATTTACAATAAAAACGTTTTGAATTATTAAAATAAATTCAAAACAGGGATCAAAATACTTAGACTATATAATGCGGTCCAAATATTGAAACTTTAAAGAAGCCTTGTGGTGAAAAAAAAGTGCACCAAACTTTGCCTAGTCGACCACCAAAAAGCTATTGATTTTGGATGTGGACATCTACTCTTCTCTAATAATCCTTATTTTATTGTTAGTGTGAACCAGATCATGGAGCATTTGTAATTGTTGTCAAAATAAACTTTTTATTTCTGATATGGTTATTTTGTTGCTTTGTTTTTATAATTGTGTGATTGATAGAAGCAAAAAATGATAAACATGAGTTGGACAGCTTTCAAAAAGTAGTTATTTTGTTAAAAAAATATTTTCTACTTTATAAAAAAAGTAATTGAGAACGTTTCCGAATTGCTTTATATAGCTAAAATATGAGAAGCGGTTCAAAAATCACAATTACAAACCTCTACTAAATTCATCTAAAAATTGAGCTTTTCGAATCAAATAGCATTTGTAATGCGTCATGAAATGTTTATTCTATACAACAATACCTTGATTTATTTAAAATAAAATGACAAGGTAATTTGCTTTGACTGTAGATAACCTCAGTGCAAGAAGGTTTTGCTATTTTTCTTCATGAAAATTAGTTTTGCCTATTGTCTCTTAAAAGACAAGGAACTAGTGGAAGTGATTACAATGTAAATACTATATCATTATTGTCGGATAATATTATCATTCAATAATATTTCTCTATAGTGGAATTATTTTAAATTTTTAGTAATTATTATATATACATAGTGGGATTATTATGTATACGTAGTACTTTATTATTAAATGATAATAACATATGATATTGACAAAGTAAAATTATTTTTGCAATGAATTCTTCTTTAGGCATTAGGATTCATAGTGTTAACTGTTTTGAATGTAGAAATTGGAGTGCAATCCCATGCTTTTGGTAGTGGTGAATTTAACGGGGGTCTAATGATATGAATCATATGATTCAAATCATTCAATTCATAAGTCTTGCTAAAAAATTTATCTTGAAAAATAGATTCCTCAACCACATGCTAAATACTTAAACTACTCTAAAATTATACTCCACGCCACCCCACGTATGTGACTTCATCACATGATATTCAATCAATTTATTTTTCTTCACATGATGACGTCCTTAAAAGATATTTACTAAATGAACCATACAAATTACATAAAGTGAGGCCCAAATCTATGCCCTGATACACCAATCTCATTATGACTATCCTCTAATCTAATTGGACAATTTCTATCCCTCAATTGATTACTGAATATACGTTAAAGCACTATACGTAAAGCCCTTCTTTATATCGAATGCATAAAGAATTTAAATTTTTTTTCAATAATGACAAACATAGGAAATAAATTTGTTATTTACCAAAAAAACAAAATAAATTTGTTCGTAAGCAAGCAAATTCTTAGTAGAGTAATTAGTTAGAATAGTGAAAATAAATTGCAAGTAACTCGCGCAATTTTTGTATCGGCGGCACCAATAGTCTCTCTCCCTCTTTCTAATTTTTCATTCAACAAAATCAAACCTTTTTTTTCCCAACAAAATCAAACTTCGATTACTCCTAACCCTCACCAACAGAGCCCCGAAAAATTAGTTCACCA
>CM018903.1:11445084-11447584 GCA_009663005.1 Actinidia chinensis
CTTAATATTCTCTTAAACATCTACATTTATGGACACAAGTTCAGATTGGAAGGTGAACACATGGTCCAGCGAGACATAGATATTCAAGTACAAGTCTTTCCAACTTATATTGCAGTCTAATATTCTACACCTTTAGCTTCCTTGAAATCCTGCTAGAACATTTCAATCAGCTTCGCTGACTAATTTTATGATTAGGTGACCATGTTTTGAATGAATTGGGTCTGGCTCTTATTACACTTGATTATTTATTTGATGGATGCCCTTAATTCTTAAGTGAAACTATTATCTTCTGCGGTAGACCAACTCACAATTCATTATTCTGTTTCTGCAAGATTGCTTGTGCTAAAGTTGGAGAAGCCCGTAAATGGATGGAGGCATTTGATCATGCCAAGCAACAGGTAGGAGAAAATTGACTCCAGCATTGTCATTATCATAATGCATGGTAGAGTTATTGTTAAAATTTCGTCACTTCCCCGAAAAAGTTGTCACTATCACTGTGTATCTTGCGTCTGGGTTGGTAAATCATTTGATGCATATTGATATTGCTGTCTTATACTCCTGTGAATTCATGTGTTTCTTTTCTTTGGTCCATTTTCAGCTACCACTTTTAGATATATCGCAGGTCTGGAAGTGATATTACTTCCCAATCCAATATTTCTACCTTTTCATTGGGGTTGGTATTTTATGTTTCAGATGTTTGCGTCGCCAAAAGCTTTCTGCCTTTCCTGGTCTTCCACTTGAGTTTTCTGCAACCATACAAAAAAACTATTGTTTTTGTTCTCGTGATCCAATAGTGCAACTGTATTTCTCAACGTGAAGATATTACATTCTAGAATTCTATTGACACCAGGGATTTAAGAAATTAAAGTAGTTGACATTGAGGCATTATATCCATATCATAACTTTAGAAAACTTTTTGTGGTCAGGCTGAACATGAGCTTTCAAGGGGTGGTAGCGCAAGAAACAAACTGAACATGGAGACAGAGTATGCCTTCTTTTTGTGGATGGAAACAAATGGCTGCTTCAATCATCAATGTATTTTGTTCAAATACTGTTTGTTGATGAGAGCACTATAGGCCATTCACTTTACTGCAATTTCTTTATATATGATGCCATTTCAATAATTATCTTCTAATTCCTCCTTTTTTTTCTTTATGAAGGATCAATCTTGAAGGACATCGACCAAGGGTAAGGTGTGTTGCACATGGTTTGAGAAATCTAATAAAAATTGGACAAGGTGAGATGGTATGCATGGTTTGACGGTATAAGTACTAGTTGCTATTTTTCTGGATAGAGTGCATATCAATGGTTGAATTTTCAAATGGACTGTTATACTGTTATTATTTCTTTAAAGATTGAAATGTCAAATCATTCAAGTATTTTCTAACAAATATGGACACTAAAATTAGTCGTCTTATCTGTGTCCTACAGACACACCACTTGTTGTGTCCATTTTTTTATTATATTTTATTTTATCGGACACGTTGCGGATACATAACGGACACACGTGTCCTTTTATCCGGACATGCATGTCCTTGGCTATGTCCATGTGCATATGTGCTGCCAAGATAAAAAATACAACAATTAGAGAAGGTTAACGAGCCATGAGAGACCAAATTTGAGTTATGTCATTTTTTTGTATAAACTTATTTTTAAATTATTTTATTTAACCTTCAAAATTATATATTTAATATATTTTATTCAGTGTGTCCCTAATGTGTCCGTGTCCTAATTTTTAGAAAAATTACGCGTCCGCGGTCCGTATCGTATCGTGTCTGTGTTTCGTCATCTTGTTAGTAGTCTAAAATCGTTCATATATAGTGCAGATGATTGATATATGTTGTTTGCGTGTAGACCTAGATGGTTTCAAACATTGACTTTTTATGTCAATTGTAAAGTTGCCAAAGTAGTTACACAAGTTTAGTTTACCTTGGGTAGTCATTGAAACATTTCAAATTGAGTATGGACACCTTGCAAATATGTTGACCAAGTCCACATGTGCCTAAGCTTGTCGTCAAGAGCTGTGAGTTGCGAGTTGGACTACAGTCTTGCTCGTTAGTCGTTACCATTGAGATGGCATCAGCTGGTTTGCACAAGTTCTGAGACATACTTGTTATGTGGCTTGTAGCTCACCAGCATGGGCAAATGGTACAATGGCTTTTCACGACGCCTTGTAGAGGCGTGGGCATTTTTGGAGATTATGATAATTTCCTCGAGGTCAGCAGGAGTCTATAGTGGTTGATGATTGAATTTTGGAAACGTGTACAATTTTCTTTGGTCATTATAACTCATCAAGTGTTGCAAGCGTTTCCTCGTCACTTTGTAAATGAGGGGGAGATCATAGTATGTTTCCTACTAGCATCGTGCCACTATAGGGCATTTATTGGCAATACAAGGCAAGTTCAGTGCAAGCTTAAGCATCCATGATGGGTATCTATAGCTCTGTTAGGGATTGGAACCCCCATAATTGGCTCAACACAATGCTCCATGTCACAAGGTT
>CM018903.1:11485084-11487584 GCA_009663005.1 Actinidia chinensis
ATGTAATGGTTCTAGAGAGTCCTTTCTTTTTCTCCTCTTATGGTCTTACTTGAGCCATTTATAGAATAATTAATAAAGGAGGCAGCATCTCCAAGAGTGTTACATGGACTCTTTTATACTCCTTAGTGTATTCGTCTCCACTAGATATGACAAGGGTAAAGCTATGGGATATATGTCCAACCTCTGCACTCAATTTAGGCGCTTGGATCCTTTAATTTTTACAATACCTACTGAAGAATAAGCTCATTAGTTTTTGGGGTTAAGTTCTACCCTAGACAATGTGATGTGGTATCAAAAGGCTCTCTCTCTTGACCATTTTAGCCGTTAGGGGATGAAGAGACATCTGTTGAAGAGAGATCTGGGTGTAGAGAGATCTGGCTCTCTCTTGACCCTTTGAGCTCTCTCTCTTGACCCTCCGGAAAATCTTCCAAATTTGGTGGAAGACTTGAGATCTGGGTGTTTTTGAAGAGAGATCGCCCACCGATTTTAAGTCACTGGGTCAGGGAAGAGGCGTAAGAAGGTCAATGAAAATCATAGATGCGATAGATGGTAGTGGTCCTAGTGGATGTTGCAATTTTTTTTGGTGATGTAAACAAAATTTTGAGAGTTTGACAATTCACATAAAGCAACATCCATTGTCGTTCCTGGAGGCTGCATACCGAGTCAGACCATGACCAAAAGGAATTGATCCTAGTTGAACCGGAGAGACCCGACGGGTCTCATAGAATTACTTAGCTTAGGTACCATATGATTAGGTACTGTAGTCCAAAAAATAGTGGAGTGGTCCAAGATCCTTGGATCTCAAATTCCTGTACCCAGGTGAGAGATGAATTATGAAATCAGTCATCAAAAAGAAAACATGGAGTGATCAGCGCGACTCTTGAGTGAGACCATAATGGATAAGAAATGAGCTAAAGCGTTGAAACAATGCACAAGGAGCCTGTTTGAGACAATATATAGCCTTTTGAAACTTTCAAACATGATGGGACCGGTGAGGGACCATATACGTGGGATGCTGTGTTATACTTGGATGCCAAAAAATCTTTCTGAACTTAGATGTTATACCTGGAAAATTGATACAAGGAGCTGTGGTTGGTTCCTATCAAAGAATCTATGAAGGCCCTGATGAGTTTGAGTAACAAGAATGGCATTTGTATCATCTTATTTCATTTTGTTTGTAATTCTAAAAGGAGACCATTTTCATGGTTGAGAAACTATGACTATTATGTATCCAACAGCATCCTCAGGATAGGTTAACTGGAGAAAGTAATAATAAGAATTAGTATATCTATTACCAAAGTGTGGGATGGAATTGTTGGACAATGTCCGCAACATCTTATAAGCTGCGTCAGGGTTAAACTGTTTTTCAAGTGTTAATCACACTTGAAGTGATTTTTACTGTGATTGTCCAGGTTTAAAAGAATACATCGGAGCAAATCCATCTCTCAGATCTGAATCTTCAACCCAATTTGTCCATTCAACATTATCTAATGTTTCTTCATCCAGTAGTGAATACAAGGATGCGGAAGCTGCTGATGAGTTCTATGATGCAATTGCTTCTGATTTGTCGTCTGATGACGAAGATAGTGACAATGAAGAAATTGATAGCAAGGTTTGCCTTCTTTCTGCATACTTTTTGTAGGTTTGGAACTGTTAGCTTCTGATGAATGGATACTCATTAAGTGATATTTATATCGAAGAATGGCCTTCAAGTTTGAATGAGTAAACTTATTTTGTCAGGACAAAAAGGTGAAGCTGAAGAACATCTCATGGACGATTGCAAGCTTGGCTTTGAAGCGAACTTCAGGTCCCTTCCTCCTTGAGTAAATGCATAATAATACAATTTTGTACACTAGTACTCTATTTATGCACGCCTTTTAAAAATTCACCGTTCTATTTTCATTAATGCCATTAGCACATGAGCTGCAGCTTATGTATGGTATAGATGGAATGACTATTCTGTTAGTTTATCTAGACAAATGCTCATTTGATCATTTCACCGTTTCTCTTATATGATTTCTTTGTAGTGCTCAAAAGAATTGAACTAATATGCCGTTGAATATTCCTCATATGGCTCTTCATCTTATTATTCTTGTTTATAATTTTCTCAGATGCTAATTTCTATTAGGGCACATTCCAAGTAAATATAATGTAGGTGTAAAAAAGGAAAAAGAACCTCTTTTTTCTGGTTTATGAATTGTGCTTGGAACATCAGGCCTCAAGTAGTACTGATATCCGTTATTTTGAACTCTTAGATAACCTGGTTATATTTTTGTTATATTTGGATACAGCTCCTGATTTGAGTGAAGAATTAGATCCGAATGTACCTGCCATCATTCTTGATCCAAGCCAGTATTGTGGTTCCATGCGCCAAGAGAAGGATGAGGCTGATAGTAATTGTTGGACATCTCCAAGAGGTAAAGGATTTATGATAAGAGGGAAGACGTATCTGAAAGATTGTTCTAAGGTTGGTAGTTTTCTGTACATTAGAATCATTGCA
>CM018903.1:11492584-11495084 GCA_009663005.1 Actinidia chinensis
GGCCTTAGTTGAAGTGGTTTTAGCTTGATTTGCTTGTTTTCAAAGAGGAAAGAGCAAGAATTAGAGCGTCTGTAAATAGTGACATCTAGGTCAAAGAGCCAAGGCAGACCCAAAATTATGTCTCCTACTCCTACATCCATAGGGACCACGTCGCACCAAATCTTGTCCCTAGAAAAGGATTTGAATTGGGAAAAGGCATCTCTCTTTTATGGAAATTGAAGATATGTCAACCCAAGATACATGGTACAATCTAGGATGAGAAACTGGTTTTAAATTGAGGCAAGTGATAGTGGATGAGATGGCATTGATACAACTTCCGCTATCAATAACGACTTTGCAATCTTTTTCTCCGTACTTGATACAAGTGTGAAAGATCGCACTACGCCGCCAATCATCATCTTCCTTAGGTTGTGTCAAGGAACACCTAACAACTCCTAAGGTGTTTGCACCTTCCACACAATTCTCGTCAGACTCGTGAAAATTTTTAGGATCGGGATCATAAAATTGCTCTTCAATATCATCTCCTTCATGGTCTTGAACTTGTGAGTCGACAAAGAGAGTTTGGTGGCCACATTGGGCGGCCCTATGACCAAAACCGTGGCATTTATAGCATTTGAGTCCAGATTTCATTCCTGGAAATTCGGTCAAGATACCTTTTTCTTTATTATCTTTGGAAATAGGTGTAGTAGTGGGTGTAGACCTAGACTGTGGTGAAGGAACAGGAGATCTGGGTGTGCCCCGATTCTCAAAACGGCGCACAAAATTGGGTTTGCTGAACAATTCATAGTTTTGAATGAATATGTATGCCTCGTCAAGAGTGGTGACTTGTCGAAGAACAAATTCTTTTCTAAGGTCATCATTTAGACCTTGTTGGGATGGTCATTCTTTTATCTTCCCTAATGTTGCAATGCATAAAATATTCTTCAAATTGTGCAACATACTTGGTAACTGGTTTGGACCATTGACGAAGATTGTTCCACTTGGCTAGCATATCACTTTGATAGGACTAAGGAATGTATTTATCATTCAAGATTTCTTTCATATCAACCCAATCTGCTATAGGGAGTTGTCGGCGTTTAGCTTCAGTGCTCTGCCAAAAGAGCTTGGCTCGAGCGATTAATTTCATTTTAGAAAATCGGATTTTCCTATCATCAGACATCTTGTGTCATTCAAAGAGGTGTTCCATCTCAAGAACCCAATCGGTGAAAGATCTGGGATCAAGGCGGCCATTAAAGCTAGGAGCCTCAACTTTGATGTTTATCATGAAGCGCTCATCGGGATCCCTAGGTTCATAGTGGTGGTAATTTGAAGGTCGCTTTAGTACTAATTGATTAAGCTGGACTGGACCCGATCCATTACTGTTTGCTCGGGGGTGATCTCTCTCTAATTGTTGCACAGAGCCCTCTAACTGCTCGACAATAACTCGTAAGTCTTCTATTCTTTGCTCTAGGATTTCTATGGTGCGGGGTTTCATGATAAGGTGGACTTAGACGTAGAAATGATGCGGCCATTACACAAAAGCATAAAACGAAACTACTACTAGACACAACTAGAGAAAAACTGCAATAAAAGATCAATCATTTTTTTTTATAAATTAAACTAATTAATAAAATAAAGTAGACTCACGAAAGAATTACGAAGTGACAAAAGAAAACTGAACATGTGTCCGTTTCAATAATTGTATCTGATGCAAGAAACGTGAACCTGTAGTAGCTAATAAGTTCCCTTGTACTGGCAAAGCTCTACAATTAATATTAAAATATGATACAATTAAAGATCTTTGTCTAAAATAAAAGGATAATTTTTTTTTTTGACAAATATAGAGATCAAGTGCTTATGAGCAATATAATACCGTATTTAGAACTTGATCTGCAATTTCAGAAATCTGATTGACTAATATGTAATTAATGAAACTTTAATAACTGATCTGCAATTTCTGCAACCATTACTGACTGATCTGAATTTTTTGATGCTTGGGAATATTCTCGGAATATTGTTTCGCTGATGTGGAGATGAAGTGGAGCTGACACAGGTGCAGACGCGATGTTGACGTTGGCGAGTAGGAGCATGGGCGAGTGAGGCCCACTCGTCGTCTTCCTCAGGCAGCGCGTGGGGCGCGTGTGAGGGTAGATCGCCATGTGACGACGTGTGGAGGAATTTGGCGTATGAGTTTAGTGTAGGGGACTCGTATCCTCGGTACGAACACAGTGGTATGATCAAAATCAAACTTAGAGCACAAATCAAAGTCGATTATACTTTGTCTGTGACAATCGAGCCTCGTCGGAGAGGCGTCATAGTCAAACGAAGCACATCGAGCCTCGTCGGAGTCAAATTGGAGTCGGGCGATGTGATCGGGTGTGAAGGAGATCCCAGAGATGGTTAGCAACGCACGTCAAAACCCGACGAAGGTAGCCGGAGGTTGGCAGTCGCTCAGATGTTATGGTGGCTAAGGTTATGGTTTGGATGAGTGAGATTAGGGTCCATTAGGTTAATATCAAAA
>CM018903.1:11520084-11522584 GCA_009663005.1 Actinidia chinensis
GTGAAGTAGCTTCTATATTATATATACTAAGCTTGGGTGGCTTCAGTAAGCAACAAATGCTTTTGTAGGCGCTCCCATCCTAAGTCTCTTTTATGTGCCTGCTCTACTGCGCTGGACCACACCTGCTTCCTCATTATGTAAATATGAATGAATCTATAGCTTGGTATGACATCAATTGTTTTGTCCCAGGAAGGAAAAGATTAACCATGGAATTTAGAAATTGATCAAAGAAAAACAAAATAGAATAAAAGGAGTTTGGGGAAATGGGTGTCAATTTTCGTAGAAGTTTTGCATAATATATGTGCAATCAGTGCACAAGAAATTGCCCAAAGCAAAACAAACAGAACAACAGAAGTTTGGGGAAAGTGGTGTGCAGTCTCAGAGAAGTTGTGCACAAATAAGTGCGCAAGATTCAAACAGTAATAATAGTTAATAATCTTTTCTAGTTCATTGTCATAATATGCATTTAATTTCAATTTGACAACGTAAATGAGACTACATTGTGGTTGAGTAATATTGTCTGCAATTTTTGCAATCAAAAAGTCATGTTTGGTAAAAGCTTGATGGAAAAACTTCAATATTAACGTCAAAATGGTAAAACAAAGAATTCTACAAGTTCTGTAATTGAGGTGGGACTTGACATTTTTAAAGATAACTGATAGAATTTATGAATGTTTAGTATGGACAGTATCGTCCATAATTAAAATAGTTAATTTGTAAAATCTATCAAATAGTTATAGAAGTTTTGTTTTTTTTCAAATAGAAATGGTGTTAGTGATTTTCAGTCCATGTATTTGATTTCAATTTCTTTTTAGTTCTTAGTTATGAAAGCATGCATGTCACGTATAGCTAGGTATTGACAGCAGCTGCATTTGTAGGCCAAACAAGAGGTGGAACTCCCGGAGTACATTCTTGGAACTGTTCGTCTAAATCGTGTGAAGGTTGACTCTGCTGTACAATTGGAAGTTTGAGACATTTTGATACGTCAACAAGCTTTGATCATCATATTTGCACGGTAATGGCCTCATCACATCTGGGTACATTCCAGGGATTTCAGATTCCGGTGTAGATTTCATATAATTTGGATCTGACATCCCAAGTTCAATCCAATATCACCTTGGGTTCAAAATCAGATAGTATCTGACCTGTGTGTCACCAACGATGGATGAGTTGACAGGTGTATAGGACTTGCTTAAATAGCGACAGGGGGTTGTTTGTATAATTGTATGTATTAAAAATACCGAGCAAGTTGATACGGTTATCTCCTCGTCTGCTTAAATGAATTGAGTGGTTTACATTCAATGCCGTGTTTCTTCAAGTTCTGGACTAATGACTTAGCTTAGTCAGTTTATATAAAGGTTTTGTCTTTCTTATCATCTTATGAGACCAAATCGTGGCATTACTAGAATTACACAATTTTTATATTGTAATCTAAGGCAGTGGAAGTGGTGCCCTCGGTAGCCATTTAACCTGCAAGCAGAAGAGGCAGGAGGAAAATAGGACAACACAAACCTGTCCTCAGGCTTGAGAGAGCATTTTCTCCTAGTAGCTCTTGAAGAATACAAATAATTATGCTACCCTCCAAGACAACTGAAGCTTTCAGATCAAATGTAATCAACAAAAATTAACATGGTAATAGAGCAGACAATAAGCCGGAGACATCCAAACACAAGATATGCATTTAGCTTTTTTGGTCACATGAAGACGTGTTGAGAATTAAAATAGCAATATTACCATATGCCTAACAACGCGAGACTGATCAACAATTTAACAGTAACTTGAGCTATTGGTTTTTCCACTGCATCACGCTGTGGTCCCCAGTGGAACTTCTGCTGTTCCCCCATTTGTTTCCATTTTTAGGTTTAGTCTGCAACTTAGCCCAATTAAGAGGTTTTTTTGCTTCGATAAGGTAGAGAATATTTCTCGTGAGTAGGACATTGGCCCGTCTACTCAAGTTTGATTTTCTAGGTGCATTTACAAGTTCTTCAGGGTTTTGTTGTGGGGATGTTACATCTACATTCAATCAACAGGATTTTTTAATGCAACTTGATATTTTCATATTTTCCGAATTTCACCTACTTCTATGGTAAAAATATCACAAACCCACGAAAAGTAGGAATAGACATAATATCCTCATTATTTTTCATCTGCATTACAAGGTTAATTTTCTCTAACTTCATATTCACGAGTCAACTTCATTTTAAATATGTATGCCTATCGATATGTCACTTGATTTTAAAACTGTACTACTACTCAATAGACTATTATCATTCACTCCAAATTATGCATATACTTATCGTATTTTTGCCCCTGCTCGGTAGTGTACTAGCAGTTTTTTTCGGGCGTTCTATAGGATCAGAAGGAATTGTTCTAATGATCACCTACTAGATCTCGCAGTTTGCTTTGTCTAAAGATATTCTTATCCAACCACTTAATAGAAGCCGCCCCAATTTGTCTTTCCTAATGTCCAGGCATGCCCCTTGGCTAAAAGTCCAGAAAG
>CM018903.1:11535084-11537584 GCA_009663005.1 Actinidia chinensis
ATCTTCATCAATTCAAAACTAGTGATCAATCAAGTCACTGAAAAATTTGAAGACTGAGGACGTAAAATAGCAAAATACTTGGCAGTAATGAAGCTATGAAACTCATCAATAGTCTGTCTTATGCAATACTGAGCTGGGATTGAACTGGATGGATCCCATTATAGAGTTTATGTGCCATGACAAGCTACTACTAGAGGATAAAATAGAGGAGCACAAGCTTTGAGTTAACGCAACACGTTTTTGGATTGTCTCAACGAGAAACTAGTACAAGAAGTCTTACTCGGGGCCCTATCTATTTTGCGTCCACCCGAGCTTAATGGAAGATGTTTTGTTCTAAATTCATTAGGGAGTTTGTGGACTATACTCTAGAGGAATATTGTTGGCGCACCGAGCTATAGCAAAAGGATATTGGTAGACGTATATGCAAAATGATGCCCAATTGTATGTCTACAAGTGCATTAAGTGTCAACTTTTTTCTCTCCTCATTCACCATCCATCTAGGGATTTGACACCACTCACCAATCCATATCCCTTAGCTCAGTGGGGATGGACATCATAGGGATAATTTCCCGAGTTCGAGAACCCATAATGTTATTGCATATACACTTATTACCGAGTTTTGGGACACAAGAAGTTCTTGATGGCTGCCATGGATTACTTTCCCAAATGGATCAAAGCTAAACTGCTGGCCCAGATCAAAGGGGTTGATGTAATAAGTGTATATGCAATAACATTATGGGTTCTCGATTACCATCTTGAACCAAGGCTACTGACTGTTTCTTAGCCTTGGCAATGATTACCTGCGAAGAGGTTCCTACAATTCTCATGCTTTGGTCGAACTACTGTGTAAACATTCAGCAAGTCAGAGGCGGAGAACGACACTCCCTCCCATTGCATCAGAGTATCGACAGCGAGTATGGTCCTTATGAAGCTTATAGACACTTGCTTGAAGGTGAGACTACAGGAAGCTATCACCTCCTTTAGTAGTGGACTAACAAGGGACCGAAGTTCGATTGGTGGATCAGCCACGTGCGAACAAGAATGCAGTCGTCATGTCCTCGCACCATAGCGGCCACCTCATTTGGATCGAGTTACTCTATTAGGACGTTATTGGGGATCTCGTGATCCCAAATAAATCTTGCTAAGGTAGCATCATTGTGAACTAGTTAAGTTCCATGTTCTGAAACAAAATAAAACCTTTGTTAATTCGAGCCCCTAGCCTAGTTTAGATCAATAGTAAATGTACAAGGGCAGAGCTAGCCGAACTGCATGCGAGTTCTGAGATCTACCCCACGTGACCTAGCTATGTGATGCCTGAGCTTCGGTGTGTTTTGAGAGACTCACTTAAGTCACTCGTACACCTCGACATTCTCTCAGCACACGACTGACTTGTGGTAAAACCCAAACCCTAATGCACCATTGAGTCACCTTTACGAGATCTAGGTTGCACAAACACAAGTCAAACTCATTTCAACAATAGAAATGGATTGAATTGCAACCCAAAGCCCTAAATTTTCAAGAAGCTCAACAGTCATCCGTCAATGGAGCGACGGACGAACGGCCATGATAGATTCAAAAAAAGCGACTTAGGCATTTCGAAGGCGAGACTATGAAAAACTCAAGATCTAAAGCAACAAATGGGTAACACAACTGACTCAAAATGAACTCAAAGCGCAACGAAATCGAAAGACATTGCGAAAACTATAAATGGGACTTACAACAGTTGTTTAGAGATGATCAATGAAGGAAAATAGGGTCGTCGGCAATGGAGAAGCTGTCAGAGTTAGAGGGTAACTCCTGTGTCTGGGCTACCTCGAACCGAGGTTCTTGGGCAATCATCTCAAATAATCTTTGGAGTTGTAAACCAGGCTCATGCGAGCTGAGAGGCAATTGTAAGACGATAAAATATCATACTTCATTCTTAACTGAGCTTGGACAAGTACTGTCACTGGACTGTCATAGCAAGTTCAGTCAACATCTTCACGCGATAACTCGATTGGTGAGCCTATCTTTGTTGGTATTAATGTTTTGAAAAATGGACCAGGTAAAAGGGGCTAGATGGACAGGTCACTAGTTCAACTGGTGAGTCAAACCAGAATCAAATTGCGATGTCACTATTATATCATACACATTAAAAATTGCATAAAAATACAAAATACCTATTAACATTAAAACTATACATAAATAATGTATTTTTATCAAAGTATTTGAAAATTACACACTAGAATTCTAATTATATAATCCAAAATTTGTTGATATAACTGATATAAGTATGAAGAAATCTATCCGAAGTTACTGATCTTTTTTAGGAATTCTTGAAGCTTATATAGTAAACTATCATTTTTCAAAAGTCATTATTTTCTACAGCTCCAATTGCACCATTTCTGCTCTCTCTCTATCTCTCTAGGCCCCCACTTGCACCATTTGCTCTCTCTCCCGACCTTGTTAGGAAGCTTCGTGTTGTTAGCCATCGTGCTAACCTCTTTGGGTAATAGGGGTG
>CM018903.1:11567584-11572584 GCA_009663005.1 Actinidia chinensis
TCCCAATTGGGAATGTCCATTTAAGATAACCAAGCTCGCCGGCAAAGGTGCCTATCACCTTGAGGACATGAAGGGCAAGCAAATCCCAAGACCTTGAAACTAACAACTTGAGGAAATACTATCATTAATATACATGTAATCCTTGAAACTAACAACTTGAGGAAATACTATCATTAATATACATGTAATCTCTTTGTACCGAGCTCATTTATAGAAAACTTGTACATATTTCATACTAAGTTGCTCTGTTTTCATAATGATTGCAAATTTTATTATCAAACTTCTCTATTTTTTGTGTTTTGTCACAAAAATGTCATAACCGTTTTGGATTATACAAACAGAGTTTGATCACTTCAAAAGTTTGATTAACAATTTTCTAAGTTTGGAAAATGCGTTTACCTCAGCTATGAGAGGCTTTAAACTTTGATGCCAAACCTTACTTTCAAAAATTTTTCTGAGTACAAAATTAATTTTCCTAAGTGTAAATTCAAACCGAGATGTGACCCTCGTTTTGCCTAAGCAACGAGCTTAGATAGTCCTAACGCAAGTGCAAGACTATTCGCCGACCTTCTCAAGCTTGAGATTGAGATGTCCTAAAGCTAGCACGAGACTATTCACTGAATTGCTCAAGCACGAGGTTGAGATGTCCTAAAGATTTACTAGACAAACCTGAAGAAAAGCTACAACTACGGGGCAACCACTGGTGGTGCTGGAACTTGTCTTTTCCTCCTCCTACTGTGCTTGCCCTCCAGCGAGCTCGGCAACCCCCTTGTCAAGCTCTTGGCTATGGTTGTTCGAGCTGGAGCATTGGGCCCGTTGAATAGGTTCACAAATGCAGAGCGGAGGAAGGGCAACCGGACCCAACTGTTTTGCACAGTGGGGAATTGTATGGCGATAGATGGGCTTGTACCGCAAAAGTGTACCCGGGGCTCCTGAATGTTGTTCACGTGGTTGATGGCTGCCTTACACCACTGGGTTTGTTGTCGAAACGAGGTGTTGAATCCTGCAAGACAGATCAATCGAGATACAACAGTTAGCTATTAGTAAACAAAAGTAACTTATGCAAGTGTAGAAGGATATTAGTACAACTGAAATGCAGAAAGACTCACCATAAGGTATTCTACCAATACGCCTAGGGAAGGCATGCACTCCATCATCCCAGTCCGGAACTCCCAGTTCCCTGAGATCCAGACAAAGTCCTCAAGGTATAGATCCTTGTCTGGGATCTCGGTCAGTAGCCTTGTCCAGGACTGGAAGTTGTTCCGGAGTCTGAGGTAGTGGTTTCCGATAGACAAGTTGGTGCTGGGCTCCTGTTTTGGCCGTATCACGGTATAAACACGTAATAAGTCGTACACGTCGAACTCCAATCCTTCCCTCCACATTAAAGTACGATTCAGACAAAATTTATTGAAACTTGCATAAAGGGAAGCTGACAGCGTGCCATAGCTTCCTTTACCATTGGATTGATCAAGAACCGAAGCCCGGCCTGGTGGATTAGCCACGTGCGGACCGAGATGTGATCCTTGTCTCCTTGCACTATGGCAACCACCTCGTTAGGGCCTGGCCTCTCGATCAAGACATCAGGGATGTCATGATCACTCCTAAACTGAGCCAGTGCTAAATGCATCATGTACTAAATGTTTAGTTCGATTCAGTTCCATGTTCTGAAAAAGATAAACACCTCAGTCAGAATAAGCTCTATCCTAGGTTAGGACTTAGGTCTGCAATAAACGGATCGGCATAGAGCTAGCCGAACTCTATGGGAGTTCCGAACTCTGAGTGCGTGCGGCTTATCTATGTATAACCGAGGTTCAACTCTCAAGCCATCTTTTCATCTCGAAGCTCTCTTGACAAAAGAATAGCTTGAGGGGGCTAAATCCTAACCCTAGCAAGCAATCGAGTCATTCAATAGGCAAATTCAACAAAAATAGTGCGGGGCGGACCCGTTTCAGTAGGGGAAACGAATCTAGGGGCCCCAAAGCCCTGAGAACCTAAAAGCTCAACAACCGCCTGTCAATGGATGACAGATAGCCTTCCAAACTCCAACAGACATTTTCAACATTTATCAATGCAAGACCGCAAAAAATCGAAATCAGGGACGCTAAACACAGATTGAAACAGACCCAAACAGAATCGAAAAGCATATGCATCAAAAGAGTAGAAAAACACAGATATTTCAAAAAATTTCCAGACGGAGAAAATTTACAGTGATAGTCTAGAGGATGGGACGGTTGGATACGAAAGCGGCGGTCGGACGACAGCAGTTCACAGTTGTCAGATGCTCACACTTTCTCTCTCTACAATACTCTCAAAATGCTAGGTGAACTGTGCTTGGGAGAAGGTCATCTATTTATGGGAAAGCGTGGCGAGTTTACCGCCAAACATGACCTAAAGGTGCTTTGGCTTTTGCGCCAAAATTTTACTTCGAACCAATCCGGTGTTGACACATGGCAGTTAGACCACCGTGAGTTCCCACCAAACAACGCCTAAGGGTAGATGCGTCACTTCGGCATCCGTGCCCTAACCGAACTTCGGGCAAATCAGACGCTAACGCGTGACATTTGCAGGACAGTGAAAGGACAACCAAAGGACAACGAGAAGATAGCTTGCAGGCACTTACGCGCTGCATTGTCCGAGCTTTCCCTTATTGAATCATTGGCAACCAGCTCACATAACCTTTGCAGTCAAAGACCTAGCTCATGCGAGCTGAGGGGCAATTATAAGGGGATAAAATATCTAGTATCATTTCTGGCCGAGCTAGGGTGAGCACCGCTATTGGGCTGTTGCTCTATAGCAAGCTCGATGGGGTCTCCGCGTAGAAAGCGCGATCGATCCGCAATGGTCAGTGGGGATCCCAACGGCATGCCGGTGGCAGAGGGACGAGATGTCAGCGTTGAGATAGCCTAGCTACCAACCATGCCTTAGGGCATGATTAGTTCAGCCGCCTACTCACTGACACAACAATCGACACGTCCAGGGACGCGCTGAATTGCAATATAAGAGGCCAAGCCTTTTCTCTCTCAAAGGTACGTAAAAACAGCTAACTCAAGCTATAATCTCTCTCTACATACATTTTCGATTACTAACTTGACCGTCGGAGAGCCGTCGTGGGACAGCTTTGGCTGCATTTTTCACTTTTCCTATCTTGGAGATTAGTCTGGCAACCTTCAACCACTGACTAGCCACCGCAGGTGTCTATTTTGATTTTCTTTCTTCCGTTATTATTGATCCACCACCCACATGAAGGGCTGGTGAAAATAGAAGGAAAGTTAAATTAAAGAAAATAGCCACAAAGTATGTGTTTTTTTCTTATATGGTTTCTTGAAATTGCATTTTCCTTTATGGGTTTTCTCTGCAAATTGATCATGGGCATGAATCTTCCATGTTTGGATGCCGAGAAAATGCAGGCAAGCGGAAGAAATTATAATTTTCTGTCCCACGTTGGAGAAATTTCTTGGTATAGATGTTTTCCAATTGCAATTTGACTGTGGGTTAAGTGGCTTTTTTCTTTTCTAATTTGTGTTCCCTTCTAATTCTCGTGTTTGTTGAATTGTCGAATTTATTCTCAGGATTGACGGGTGGGAAAACGAAGGAAAATATAACAAAATAAAATTTTGGGCCAAATCCTAGCAGACATGCTATTGTTTGCTTTGTTACTCAGCATTGATCTTTATCCTCTTGTTTGGCTGCTGAGAAAATTGATCACAAGAAAAAGAAAACATTAAGAAAAACAGAACACCCAAAATAACATCTATGTAGATACTCTTTCTCTGTCTTTTAGTTTCCAAATAACAAAGTACTGGAGTGGTCATCAATTGCATTAATTATGCTTATTTTAGTGTTCAGTTTTTGCAACAACCAAAATTAATTTGTTTTGCTTGTTTTATGGAAGATGAAAGCTTCCAAATTCTAATTTGTCTTGTTTTGTTATGGAAGATGAAAGCATTAACCAATCCAATTATTGACTTTACTTATCAAAAGAGGCAGATGAGATGGAAAAAAATAGAAACTAAAATTTATACTCAAACTAAGTCAAGTAGTTGCATATTGTTTTCTTGAGTAAAGACTCTTCTAAATGAGATCTGAATGATGATCAATCTAATAAATACGAACACCTATGTTACATGGACTTCGGTTCAGGTGTCAGGTGAGGCTACGTGTCTAATTGTGGAACTTATCTAATTGCCATTTCAAAGATACGTGGGCATGCCGATATGTTCATATTTCTTAGTATATTTATTTTATTTTCCTGGTTAAATAGTGTTTACAAGGTGTTATAATGCATTTAATGCATAATTTAATAATTTTAGCATACATATTTTGTGAACTTGAATTACAAAATACACTTTCTAGGTGAGTATCCAACAAAAAGGTTGGACACATATCTGATACTCTTATCCGATTGTCGAGTGTCCGACACGGGTACTTTTTACTTTTAGGAGAGTCCTACATATACGAGCACTGAAAGCAAATTGTCTTGTATTTCCTTTGTTTGTTTCATCTCAGGTATCAGCTTGATCTGTGAAGAAAAGCTTTGGATGAGAACATTATTGTGTATTTAGAAACAGGTTGTGGAAAGACTCACATTGCTGTGTTGCTTATGCATGAGATGCGAGAGAGGATAAAGAAACCCCAGAAGAACATTTGTGTTTTTCTTGCTCTTATTACAGTGGCTCTGGTTCAGCAGGTATTGTACTCGTTTTGATTTACGGGGCATGATCAAGCTTCTCAGGGACTATGGAGTTTTTTTTTTTTAATTTTCTTTTCATCTGTAATTTTATTTGTTAAAGATTTTGAACTTGAGGGTCTGAATCGTCTGATTATCTGCGCACAGTTTGTGATTATTGAGTCAAACATGTTTTGCAGCAAGCAAAAGTTATACAAGACTCCACTGATTTCAAAGTTGGGACATTTTCTGGAGGTTCTAAGCGTTGGAAGAGACATCATGATTGGGAAAAAGAGATGGAAAAATATGAGGTTAGTTTGTTGACTATATGAGT
>CM018903.1:11765084-11775084 GCA_009663005.1 Actinidia chinensis
GTTATTGGACTTATTACTATAAGAAACTGGTAGAAACTTTCGAATTTTCACCTTAGCCCTTAACTTTACGGTGTATTTGAAATTTGTATACAGAAATAAAAAGGAAGGAAAAATAATCAGAAAAAAAATTTTAGAAAATAATTTATTATTTTCTTTGTTTCTATTTAATTTTGAAAAATAAAATGTATAATTTTTTTTCTTTTTCAATTTTTAGCTAATATATCCAACTGCAGATGAGGAGACACTCGTGATAGAGAGCGCTTCTATTTATTATCCTCGATTCAAAGTAGGGTCTAATTTACCAAAAAAAAGAGCGAAATCTAATTGTAAAACTCATCTAAAGTGAAAAGTTTTATTTTAATCATCTAAATATTAATTAATATATAGTTTATCTAATTAAATGAAATTATATTTAATATTAACAACTAATTAATAAAGTGGGAGTAATTATATCTTTTGACATCTTATCCTATCATATCCAACTTTCAAATCCCCACTCTTCAAAACACATCTAAATACTAAATTATAAATCCACCTTTCTTAAAAGGTGTCACCCTCATTCCAAATCCACCCAAAATCAAATCCTTCCACCAAACGCTCTGTTAGGGTTTAAAATTTTCATAAAAATTAAGGTTGTCATTTGGAGGTGTATTTGCGGCATTTTATAGGTTAGCATAACCCTAGATTCTAGAATTAACGATATTCCTTCTCTCTATCCCATTTGCTTTTTTGAGGATGAAACTTTAGAGCAATTGTTTCTATTTTGTCACCCTTCTCATTGTTCTCAACCTATTTGGTTTGGTACCTCATTTACTATTCTAATTTATTAAGATCCAAGTCTATGTTTTAGACGGTGAATTTTGGGATGGCTTGTTGCCATTAAGAGGGATATAAACATAAAGGATTACGGTTCTAAATTCATTGCTATTTTATGGAGAGATATGAAAAGCTCGTGTTCCTATAATCTTCTCGGGAGACTCTATTATACCAAGTAATTCATTCAAGATTTAGCAAGTTCTTATTTTTATTTTTGATAATTATCCTATTAGAAAAGTTGCAAATTTTTATTATGTGTAGCCTATTATTATTAGGATTAAATTGATATCATTTGTAAGAGGATAAAAATATCAAGTACCAGTTCTGGGCGAGCTAAGGCGAGCACCATCATCGAATTGTCACTCTATAGCAAGCTCGGTAGGGTGTCTGCGCTAGAGCACATTCGAGGCACAACGGTCGGTAGGGATCCCAAGGGCACGTTATAGGGTAACTTGCACGACGAAGTTTGCTCTACCACACGCACACCTGGATCTAGACATTGACGACATGATGGACTAGGTACCAACCATACCTTAAAGGCATGATTGAGTCAACCACCTAGCCACTAACATGTCGGCTAGGTACCAAGTCCATTCTCTCTCAAAGGTACGCAAAAACAGCTAGCTCAAGTTTTAAACTCTTTCTCTCTCTATATATATATATATAAGTGTTTACGGGACAACTTCTACAATTTTTCTCACTATTCATGTCTTGTAGATTAGTCCAACAAGTTTCTGCCACCGTCATCAACTGACCAGCCACCACAAGTGTCTATCTTTGATTTTTTTTCTTCCATTATATTCATCACAAGCCCATAATTCATGCCATCTATTGGAAATCGACCATAGAAATCTGCAAAATGTGATTCAATGGTATCCAAAAGCACGAATAGTAGTACAGGCAATCATAAAGCTAGAAGGGAGTACATTCTCATGCCCAAAAGACCCAATGAGAGAGGGAATAAACTATTGGCCAATGCTCAAAGGGTGGCCATAGGCCCCTCCAGGAAAAGGCCAAGTCAATTACCCCCTAACAGCAAAGAAGATAGCAGAGACACTACTATAAGGCATTTAGAAGCAGAAATGATGGAGTTGAGGCAGGTTTTAGTGGCCAATAACTTCAACATACCAGCCCTCAGAGCTGGGGAATGGTCATTCGAGGTAAGGTTGTTTTGATGAGAAATTACACCTCGGGGCAGCCCAAAGAAAAAATAGGTTGCTTCTTACTACATTGTGGTCAAGAGCCAAAGTGATAGAAAAACTTGGTTACAGGCAGGCAAGGCTACAATTGAGCCAATCCACATTCGACGTGGACCTTCATAATACCCTTAATGCTAAACAGGGCTGAGAAGATATGGATTTGCAAGCAAAGATGGTAGCCAAAGCAATAGCCGCTGCAAAGAATATCCTCCTGGAGAGGTCAAAGACTAGGACTGCGAAGTCCACATTAAAAGATCAGCTCCTCCCTAGGTACCGAACCCTTTTCGCTCTCGAGATCAAAGGAATGGAACCTCTAGAGAAGTTCAATCCCCCAAAATTTACCATGTATGATAGAAAATCAAACCCGAGGTCGCATATCAGCCATTACAAAGAGATGATGACACTTTGGAATCACCTTAACGCACTCATGTGTAAGGTGTTTCCTTAGAGCCTGAGTGGTCTTGGGCTGAAATGGTTAGACAAGCTCCCACTAGAGTCCATCAAGAGTTTCCTCCAACTTTTTGAATCATTCGTGGCTCAGTTTGTTATCAACACCTAGGCACCAAAAGGTGTAAGTTCTATTCTGATGCTCCGCAAGGGCAAAAACAAGATGTTATACTATTACAACCTGGGAGCTTTACAATAAAATTGAGAATTGGGAGCTTTACAACGAAATTGAGAAGTGCTCAAAAGAGCTCGCCGTTGTTAGCTACAAGCTTGGGCTAACCCCTGAGTGGGATGACCTGACGTTCAACCCTCTAATTGACATCTAGGATCTCATGACGTGAGTGGAGATGTATGCTCAGTTAGAGGATGACGTTAGGCAAGTAGAACGAGCTTCGGAAACATCATCTTGGGGATAAGGCTCGTGAAGATCGGGTGAGGCAGGAAATTAACATGGTTTTCAAAGAATCAATCTACAAACTCCTCACCTGGATTTGAGACAAGATGTACTACAAAAAGTCTAGCCCCATGGGAGGAGATCTCAAGAAACACAATCAGCGGTGAAAATGTGCTTTCCACGAGGAAAATGGGTGCATAACCAAAAAATACAAGGCCTTGAAGACTTTTTTGGATCAGCTCATTCATGATGAACACTTGAAAGACTTCATTGATTAGGAGAGGACTAAGGAAGAGGGAATCGATGTCAGATCTAACCCTAGGTTTGACTGAGATAGGGAAGAAATTGACGATGCCTTGGAGGAACCCTCAGGACACTTTTCGGCCAAAGTCGTGGAGGTCCTTATTCATTATGAGCTTGATGAGCCAAGCTTGGACCGCTACTTTCTTGTTAATAGAGTAGGTTGAGAAGTTAAAAGAGGTAAGTACTATCACAGAGGTTCATTACCCGAGCTGGTTGTCCAATACAATGGTGGTAAAGAAGAAAACAAGCAAGTTGAAAGTTTGTCGATTTCACAATTGTCAACCAAGCTCGTCCGAATGACAACTTTTCCTTGCTAAAACTTGATCAGTTAGTGGACTCAACATCAGTCCATGCCTGTATAAGTTTTTTGGATTCATACCAAGGTTACCACTAATAGTAATACATGAGCCAAATCATGAGAAGATTGCATCTATTACCCACCCACCCACCGCGGCATATTTTGTTACAAGGTCATGCTCTTTAGGTTGATATATACTGGAGCCACATATCAACGAATGATAACTAATTGCATATTTGATGGGTAAAACCATGGATGCATACATCGACAACATAATGGTAAAGAGAAAAAAACAGAGATGGATCATTTGAAGGACCTTGTCGAGGTGTTCGAGATCCTGAAAAAGCATAAACTAAGACTAAACACGTCTAAATGCACCTTTGGAGTGAGCTCAGGCAAATTCGTGGGGCACTTAGTCACTCGACAAGGGATCGAGATGAATTCAGAGCAAATTATGGCAATAAATGACCTTACGATCCCAAAGAATGCAAATGAGGTGCAGATACTAACAAGAATGCGGCAGCACTTGATCGATTCATCTATAATGTTTTTTGACAAGTGCCATCCATTTTTTCAACTCCTTTGCAAAAACACAAATTTTATATGGAATGAGTAGTGCAAACTTGCATTCCAACAATTTAAACACTACATAACCAAACCACCACTTCTTTCCACCCCGAATATAGGAGAACTGCTTTATATTTACCTCTTTGTCTCTAAACATGGCATTAGCTCGGTGTTGCTAAGGCAGGTAGATGTAGAGTAACGCCCAGTCTACTCTGTTAGCAAGGCATTTACGAATTGCCAAATGAGGTACCTACCACTGGAGAAATTGGAGATTTGGTTATTACTACGCGGAAACTGATGCACTACTTTCAAGCACCTCCAATTAAACTATAACTAAGTTTTCTCTAAAAAATATGTTGATGAAAGTGGACTTGTCTAGGCAACTATCCCAGTGGATTGTCGAGCTCGGATAGTTTAATATAAAATTTCTTCCCAGAGCATCAATCAAAGGCCAAGTCTTGGCTAATTTTGTTATAGAATTCTAACTCTAAATTGCGATTCCAGACCGGGTTATCCCGACTCTACACGCAAGGAGGGAGAGAGCTCGGTAGGACTATTAGCTACGACTAAGCCAACACCTAAGGGTACTGAGGTTTGCAAGGGACCACCTCAGGGTGTAAAAAATACTTGCAATCGAGAATATCACTAAGGGTCCTGAGATTCGCAAGAATCACCTCAAATTGATGATTCCATGGTCGGATAATGTATGTTGACGGAGCAAAAACAACCTAGGTGCAAGAGCAAACTTTGTATTGAAAAGTCCTAAAGTGGAAATTTTTGAAAACTATCGTAGGCTGAATTTTCCCATAAAAAATAATGAGGCAAAGTACGAAGCATTCATTATAGGACTTAGGTCTGCTAGAAAATTCCCAAGCACCACATTTTCAGCAATTCAAAACTGGTAGTCAATCAAGTACTTTGGAATAGCGAAGACCCTCACCGAATTCAAAGTAATAAAGATCAAACAAGTGAGAAGAGATTTAAACTCTCGTGTAGATGCACTAGTAGGATTGACATTGATTTTTGAAGGAGAAAATAGACAGACCATCGCAGCTAATCATATCTCGGTTCCCAGTCATATAGTTTATCAAGAATCTTTCTTAAGCAACACTGAGTTGGGATCGAGCTAGATGGACCTAATTGCAAACTTTTTATGCCAGACGAACTTCCAGAAGACAAAAGGGGAGAACACAAGTTTCGAGTAAGGGCAACACGGTTCTAGATCTCCCCCATGAGAGACTTATACACAAAATCTTACTCGTGGTCTTACTTGGTGTGTGTTCACATGAGCTTGATCGAAGACTTGTTATTCGAAATCTATGAAGGCATTTGTGGACTATACCCCGGGGGTAGATTGCTGGCCCACCGACCCCTAACTCAAGGGTATTGATGGCCTTATATTTATAAAGATGCCCAAGTGTATATCTATAACTATACAAAGTGTTAGCTCTTATGCCACCTCATTCACCAACCAGCCAGGGATTTGACACCACTCACCAATCCATGGACCTTTACTCAATGGGGAATCGACATCGCGGGGGTCTTGCCCCAAGATCCAAGGAATAAGAATTTTTTGCTGGTAGCCACAAACTATTTCACTAAATTGGTGGAAGCATTAATTGCCCCAAGATCCAAGGAAGACTTGGAGGGCACACAAGTCCCAAGACCTTGGAACCCTAAAAAATTGAGAAAATATTATCACTAAAACACATGTATTTTTTCTCTATACCGAGCTCATTTACTGTAAAATTGTACTATGTTATACCAAATTGCTCTATTTTTAGAAAGATTGCAAAAGTTTATATCAAACTTTCTTATTTATCAATTTTATTTGCAAAAAGTTTATGATCGTTTTGGGTTATACAAATAGAGTCTGACCATTTCAAAAGTTTGATTGAGAATCTTCTAACTTTGAAAATTGTGTTTTCCTCAGTAATGAGAGGTTTTATACTATGATGCCAAACCTTACTTTTGAAAATATTTCTAAGTAAATTTTTTTCAAAAGTAAGGTTTAAACCGAGATGCAATCCTCATTTACTTGAGCACTGATCTTGGGAGGTCCTAACATAAGCTCGAGACTATTTACCAAATTGCCCAAGCATGAACTTGAGGTGTCCTAAAGCTAGTGTGAGACTATTTGTCGACTTGCTCAAGCACAAGCTCGAGATGTCCTAAAGCAAGTGTAAGACTAGTTGTCAAATTTTATAAGCTTGAGGTTGAGATGTCCTAAACAGTCACAAAGGAATTTTATAGAAAAACAACATCTACGCTATAGTATGCAAACAGAAGATCTTCGCTAAGGCATGTGCAGAACTTGTTCAACAAGTTGCTTGAGCACCGAGCATAAGAGTGTCCTAATCATTCACAAAGACAAGTTTGAAGAAAAGCTATATCTACATTATGACATGCAGATAACATATTTCTGCTAAGGCATGTACACGACTTGGTCTTTGAACTGCTTGAGCACCGAGCTCAGGATTATCCTAAACATTCACAACACAATGCAAGATAAAAGCATATATACACTAAGGCACCAAACTCAATATGTCCTAGAGCATTCAACAAACAAAAGAGAGGCCGAAATATGTTTAGGCCAAAATAGAAGCAAACTGAGTTGGGAATGGAAAGCAAATACATATAAAAAATTTATTCAAAGAAAATATTTACAAAGTCCAAAAAAATATATCAAACCTCTCACAATGTAGTAAAAAATTTCATGGCTCAGAGGGTGTCTAGAAGATTATCTACAGCTTTGGTTGCTCCTACTTCTACCTTTGGCTCCTTTGTTGCCTAGGCATCTTCTACCTCGGTCCTGCCATCAACAACTTTTTCATCCTCTATCAGACAGTTGGTATACTTATTCCAATGAAGCTTGGGAGGAAAATTGGCAAGGACAGCTTAGGAAGGTCCAAAAAAGCAATAGAGGGCGTCTCCGCTGCCGATGTAGCATCATCCGGGGGTGTTTCAAGCTCCCTAAGACACTTGAGCCAACCTTTGTCAAATGCATGCGGTCGCACCTAGGCTACTTAGCGAACGTAGCATAACACAGCTCTATTCCAGCTGCGATTGAAGACGTGATGGGAAATAGGACCTTGGGCTACTTTCTGAATCTCAGATAACTTCCCCCGAATCTTATCTGGCTCGCCATATGCAGGGTCAAATTCCTCTAATGCAACGATAGTAACCTCGGCTGAAGCAACGCTCTCATTCGACTAAAGTTGAGCACTCAATAACGAGCTTCGCGTTCATCTTCTTTAACTTTTCCTATGGAGTGGAGGTTGTCTTTTGTGCTCTCTTTAGCTTGTCAAAGCATTTCTTTTCACAATGACGACTAATTATGGCCCTCTAGAGGGCCTATAAAAGACAAAGATACTCAATACAAAATACTGCCAAGTGTTCAAACTTCATAAAGTAGCAAGACAACTATGCTTGGATACTTACTTGAATGAGATGCATTACATTAAGGTTACAGGCTATCACTCTATCTTCCTCATTCAGATATTCCACATCCCCGGGCAGCATGATAGCCTATGCTAAGGCAATGCAAGTGTCGTTCTCCCAAGCTGTGTCAACAATAGTAACTCGCTGCCGAAGCTCTCCCACTAAAAGATTTGGATCCCAGAACTCAGGGGGTGCAGCAAGAGTTGATGAAGAGGTACTTACTGAGATGGCTTGTACACCGCGTTATATTTTGCAGAAGGTGCCTACATCAGCAGCCTTCCCTTTATATTTTTTGGGATATGGGGAGAAGCGCAAGCTTAGTACTATTGGAGCAAGAGCAGGAGTTAGAGTGAGAATAAGAGCTTGAGCCTTATGTTTCTCTTGGACTAGTTCATTGGGGTCTTCAAACTTTATTAGCTTCGGCGGCATCTTAACTTTAGAACATGAGTCCACTAGAATAGGATCAACCGAGGCCAAGTTTCCATTCGGGATCGCTGGTTCCTCCTCGACCACTTCAACCTCTTATTCAACCTCTTGTTTACCCTCTAGCACGATAATGGCATCTGTGAGCTCACTAACTGAAAGTTGGAGTGAGTTGGAACAACTGGTGGTGCTAGAACTTGGTTTTTTTCCTCCTTTTGTTGTGCTAGTTCTCAAGCAAGCTTGACAGCCCCTCATCAAGTTCTTGGTTGAGGTCATCTGAGTTGAAGCACTGGACCCATTAAGTAGGTTCACAAATATGGAATGGAGGAAGGGCAACCTGACTGAGTTGTTCTTCATGATGGGGGATTGTATGGCAGTAGATGGGCTCGTATTGAAAAAGGATAGCAACATCCCAGGGCTCTTGACTGTTGTTCACGTGTTTACTGGCTTTTCTATACCACGGGATCCATTCTCGAAAAAGGGTGCTAAATTCTGCTAGACAGATCAGTTGAGATATCAATAAATAGTAAAAAATTGTGCAAGTACAATAAGGATGAGATCAATACAACCGACATATAAAATACATAAAGACTCACCATCAACTATCCTACCATTATGCCTAGGGAAGGCATGTACTCGATCAATCCCAATTCGGAACTCCCAATTGCCCGAGATCTAGACAAAGTCATCGAGGTATATATCCTTGTATGGGATCTTAGTCACTAAACTTGTCAGGGCTATTGGGTTTCTTGGAGTCTGGGGTAGTGGTTGCTAGTGGACAAGTTGGTACCAGGCCCCATTTTAGGCATACCACATTATAAATATGTAAAAGGTCATATGCGCCAAACTCCAGTCCTTCCATTCACACTAAAGTGTTCATCACGAGCACGATCCGAATGAAATTTATTGAAACTTGCATAAATGTAAGTCAGCAACGTGTCATAACTTCCTTTAGTAGTGGACTAATCAGGAACTGAAGTCCAGCTTGGTGAATAAGCCACGTGCAGACCGGGATGCGATCCACATTTCCTTGCATTATAGAAACCACCTCATTTGGGCCTATCCTCTCTCTCAAAACATCATCCAGGATGTCAAGCTCACTTTTAAATTGGGCTAGTGTGGCGTCATCATGCACTAAGCATTGAGCTCGGTTTAGTTTCATGTTTTAAAAAAGATAAACACCTCAGTGAGAATGAGCTCTATCCTAGGTGAGGTTTACAATAAACGGTCAGGCACAGAGCTAGGAGAACTCCATAGGAGTTTTGAGCGCTGTCCACATGCGACTTATCTACGTACTACTGAGGTTCAACTTTCAAGCTGTCGTTCCAGCTAGAATCTCTCTCGACGAAAGAACAGCTTAAGGGGGAAAATCCTAACCTTATGGGATGAAATCCTAACATTAGTAGGAAATAGAGTGATCAGAAAGTCAGATTCAATAAAATAGCATGGGTCAGATCTGTTTCAATAGGGGCAATTCATACCCATTCCGAAATTGACTTCTATTATAAAATTTAACAAAAAGATGGACAATGCTTTTGTACGTTACAGGGATAATTCATACTCAAATGTGATGGGACCTACATTTTTGGGACCCTATCACATGTGAACATGCATTGTACATGTACACAAAATGTATTATTCATAATAAAATTGAAAAATATAATTTATGTGTACCAAATCAGCCAATTCCCTAAAAGCAATTGGGCAAATATTTCCTTAAAATTTGGGCAAAGAGGATATTTCCCATCACTCCATGTTTACATTCAAAATGGTAATTTATAAAAAATAAAAAATATTAAAGGCCTTAATTTATTTAGAAATGGCATGTAGTAATGCAATTTTATAAGGAATAAATGAATATATATGTGTGTATATATATATATATATATATATATATATATTATATACACATCTGGAGATCCTAATGTAATCACCATAACATTGAGACCAACTCCCACGACCTCCACCTTCAACCGGCAATCAACTCTAGTGACCTTCGCCTTCCACTAGCGATCCCTAACGCCATCTGACTACTATCTCCATTGACCCCCCTAAAGCCGAGAGATAACCACCTCAAACCACTTCCTCCAGCCACTTCTCTCTTGGCAGTGT
>CM018903.1:11857584-11860084 GCA_009663005.1 Actinidia chinensis
TCACCAAGCCTGGCCCATTTTGCACCCCTATGTGTATTTATAGATCCCTACTTTTGTGAATCTCCAACCCAATGCATTAGTCTTCAAGACCCTATGAATCTCCCAGTCATAATTTGGTGTGATTGCTTAGGAGAGATCCACGCGTAGAAAGGGTAAAAAAAAGGCAATATCAGTTGTCGTGCCAGTAACGAAACTTGGCGTGGCACCCGTAATATATTCATTATTTTATTCATTAAATTTCCATTATTCTGAAAAATCTTCCATTTATATTGAACCTTTTTATAACCCTAACATGCACTCTTCAGAGTTTTTCCATTCTAGTTATGAGTTTATTTTGGATTATAGTGCAGTTTGGCGATATATCTATTAGAGTCCATAGTAAGAATGACTCTTGTGGATTATTTATTCAAGGATGGTTAGGTTTTTACTCTCACACAACAAGCTTTAAATACTATTTTAAAGGAAAGCATTTAGGCTGTTACAAAATAGGAAACCTTACCCACGTTCATTAACATCTTTCAAGATTTTCGACTAACTTTCTATGGCCGAAGGTAAAGATCCTGTTTTCAATGTCCCAAACCCGTACAATATCAACTTCATAATTCTTTTAATTTTTTAAAAAAAGAACTTGTTTGGTTGACGATTTTAAAAACTAACAAAAAAATTTTTGTTTAAATTTTTTTGGGAAAGATTTATGCGTTTAATTCTGTTTCTTTCTCGTCGTTGTTTTTTTATTTTCTGGATAACACAAACTTTTACTGTTGGCAAACTTGTTGTTAAGTTCATTATTCAACGAACTCCAATCATCATGTCAATGAGGATATCTAATTTTTTCTTGCCCCATCAATTGTTTCTTTTCTTCTTCTTTTTTCAATAACTCTATATCCTGACCAAATATAATTCGAGTGGCCCATCATACCATTCACTAGTGGGGTCCAATTAAGCCCTGTGTAAATTGACTTCAATAATTGTTGGCGACATTTGAACATGCACAAGCCAATTTCGTGCAACCTTCCGCTCGACTAATCCCTTGGGGTTATCAATGATTTCTATTTCTTATTGCACATAAAGGTTTATAGAATATAGTGGAAACACAAAAAAAAACTTAGGGTTTGAGTTCAGAAGCAAATTAAAGTAATAAATTAAACTCTAGAGTTTTGATTTGGTCATAATTAAAAATCTCTATTAGTTTCAATTTCATTAGGGTTAACAAAACAAATAAATTCTTGCCAAAAATGAGGAAATGACATCATACAATTAAGGTTAATTTTTAAGCAAAACTCTGAAAAGTGGCTTGAATATTTAACTTAAAAATAATACATAATTACTTTGATTTTAACTTAAAATAATTATAAGCTATAATTGCATCGATTAAGGTTTTTAAATAGTGATAATTTTGAAAGATATTATATCCTCAATTGTTTTGCAAGAATCAGTTAGTTCGGTTCCTAATGCAATGGAGATTGATGGAGATTTTTAATTGCAAGATCAAAACTCCAAGGTTTAATTTTGTTATAATTGAAATTATAAAGTTTAATTTGTTACTGAGATTAAATCCTAGAGCTTTTATTGTAATTTTCCCTAGAATATATAGGTCATGTATGTTATCAATATATTTTTATCCTCCATTTTTTTATATATATAAGCCGGTTAAATACTGCAGTGATCCGCAAGTTTGTGACGCTTGCGGCCAGGTATGTTAACTAATGAGTTAAGTCTTATTTTTTCTATGTTTCTTCTAATTAAATTAAATTCTCATTTACAAAAACAACAAAGTAAAAAAAAATATATGTTTGGCTACTGTTTTCGAAATTAGTTTTGTAAAATATTTTTTTAAAATTATTTTTTAAACGCATTCATCACTTTCAAATCTTATTGATTGTTTAGTTGAAATTATTTTTGAGGATTTGAAATCACTTTTTAAATACTTCCTCAATAATTATTTTTTCAAAAAATAATCTAGAAAAAAAAATACAAAAATCTTCATTATTTCGTGGAAATGATTTTTGATAATTTTAATACACTTTTAATGCTTTTTTAATGATGAGTTTCTTTAAAAAAAATCGAAACACTTTCTAAAATCTAAAGCACTAATGTGAACACAACCACCAAACAAAGTTTTTTTGGTGCATTAATTAATACTTTCTTTCGTGTAGGAAAATCTTGTTGACCCAAAGGTTGTTCGATCCGAGACTTGGGTCTGATTATGTGCGAAATACATCTATTAGACAACACTCCTAGGGGTTGTAGTTGCCTTAGACTCCAGGTTTGGTAGTCCCTATCTTCACCTTAATTGAAAATAGAAAAGTAATTGTTACTCGAAAAAAACAACTCACTATTCGGTTCAAAGGACCAACTTACCGGATGACCAATTCCCCGTCCACTAGCTAGGGCCCAATTAAAACCTAGGCAAAGTTCTTATAATTTGACTCTAAAAATTACTGGCAAGTGGATTCGAACTTGTAACCTTGATTGGCAAATCCCTTAGTGGTGGTCAAAC
>CM018903.1:12035084-12037584 GCA_009663005.1 Actinidia chinensis
GCTGAACTGGACAAGCTCGGATCTACCTATTCATTTCCCTCAGGGGTGCGACTTCGGATTCCTGGGGATGGCGAGACAATTTTATCAGCCCGCCAAGGCGAGGTGGCGTTTTACGAAGCCGCTTTTCTAGCCGGCTTAAGGCTTCCCATTCACCCGACCATCAGGGAAATTTTGATTCATTACAAGATTTGCCCTGCTCAGTTATCCCCCAACGCGTGGCGATCAGTCATCTGTTCGCTGGTGATCTGGCGCCACTTCAAACGTCACATGTCCTGTGACGAATTTAGGTGCTTGTACTCCCTCAGCCCCCTACCCGATTCGGAGTGGTACTACTTTAAGGCGAGGCCTGAGAAGAACTTGCTCCGAGGATCTCCGAGCAACGTGAAGGGGTGGAAGACGAGGTTCTTTTTTGCCTCGGGGGATGAGTGGGAGTTCCCTTCGGGCACGGCCGCCAGCGATACTACACGAGTTCCCAGATCTTGGGGGACGCCAAGTTAGTTCCTATTTTGTGTTTTGTTCGCAAGTTATTATTGTCGTCTGACATGCGATTTTCAGGGAAGAGCTGCAACAAGTTGCCAACTCTGTCCGAGGTGGACGCCAAGAGGACGGAGACGGTCCTCGGGAAGATAGAGCCCGGAGGCTACTTCGAGGTGTCGAAGGTTCTGGGTTCGCGGACCTTCAAGAAACACTTTGCGGTTGGTTGCACGGCGCTCTCTGCCAGCAGCGGAGACAACACGACCTCGGGCGACGAGGGTGAGTTTATTACTAGCGAAGATTCGGTTGAATACCTGGGAGTCATTCGACGGGATATCGAAGGGGTGATTAGGAGAGCCCATCCTGTTATCCCCGATGAAACCCTCCTAAGGTGGCTCGGGGGGAAGGTAAAGAGCCCGTTTACGAATCTTCTATCTGGGACGTCCGGCTCCAGTTCGGATTCAGGGTCGGTTTTCACTTCGGATTCTGAACTGCCCCCGAGCTCAGATCTGATGGTATATTCTAGAAATCAACTGTTTACTATTTTCTTCCTTATCTGACATATCCCATGTGCAGCTATGTCGGCTCGAGCTGGTGCCCCCGCTTTGGGTGAAAAAACCGGGGGTAAGGCCAAGGCCGAGAAGGCGACGAAGGCGACGACAGCCAAGCCTCCCACCAAAGGAGTCGTCATTCGGAAGAAACGCACGCGGGAAGGCGTCCCCGTAATCAAGATAGGCGAGCCGGACTCTTCGAAGGGAAAAGAAGTCGCGCCCCCCCCGCCACCTAAAAGATTCAAGTCCAACCGAGGGGCGATCAATGCCAGAGGGCGTGTTGCTGAGGCGGGGACCTCTTCCCCTGGTGGCGATGTAGGATCCGAGTCTATGTCGGATGCTTCTGTGGCTCGGAGGTTGCTCACAGGGGTGATCCCGGCTTCCGACAAGAAAGAGGTCGATCAATTATCCGAGAATGAATTGGTCTCCAAATCTTTCCATGCCTTGAGCTAGGTAACTCGTGAAAATCTTGGTGTTGTTTTCTTCTGATAAATACTGAGATGTTATTTTGGCAGGTGGTCGTGTTTGTCTCTTCTCTTGCCCTCCGCAGCCAGGAGCATCTCCACGATATAGACTTCCATATGGCTCGCGTGGATTCCACCGAGCTAGAATTGGTTAAAGCTCAAAAGCGAGCCCTTAAGGCGGAGAATCGGTTGGCCGAGCTTAGCGAGGAAGGATCAAAGCCCGGCCCCGAGGTGGACGATCTGAAGGCCACCGTGGCGGAACTCACAAATAAACTGGCGAAGGCCAAGAAGCTAGCCATTGAGGACTTCAAAGCCTCGGGAGAATTCAAGGCAGCGGTTACAGATTCTGCTGCAACATACTTCAGCGAGGGCTTTGAGTTCTGCAAGAGGCAGCTCCTCCATCAATTCCCCAACCTCAGCGTCGACGTGGCGAATATGGCGATGGATCCAAGTTTCGCCGAGGAAGAGAAGGCGATGAAAGAAGGAGAAGATCCTGTTGCAGGAATTGCTCCTAATGTATAAATTTTTTTTTTTTTTAAGATGTAATATTTGTTCATATGAATGAAAAATACTCCATTTGAAAAATATCTTTGTTCCGTGTCTTTTATTTTGAGTGTTAATGGCGACCATAAGTAATGGCGAAATCTCAATAACTGAAATAGTATTGGCGATTTCGATAACGAGCGATCTTATTTTATTTTGGACTGGCGATATCATTTTTCTTTAACTGGCGATCTCAATATTGGCGGTCATCGATATAGGTGATCATAATAATGGCGACATAGATATGGGCGATCATAATACAGGCGACATAAATAATGGCGATAACAATCTGTATAAACGACGATCTAACATAGGCGAATCGTAACAAATTCTGAATAATAAACTTATTGAGGGCGCGAATGGGTTCTCATGACTCTCATTGATAGTACTTTTTCAAATGTTCGGCATTCCAGGGATGTAAAAGTGCCTTTCCGCTTAGGTTTTCTAACCAGTAAGTCCCCGGCCGGG
>CM018903.1:12150084-12152584 GCA_009663005.1 Actinidia chinensis
AAGTATTTAAGGATTTAACACAATTAGAAGAGTCGTTAATGTCATTGACGACTTAAGAGTCGCTAATGACAATGGCGATTCTCTAGTCTCGACTAGGTTAATAAAAAGACCAGACTCTTTTCCTTCCTCCTGTTCTCTGCCCCATTCTCCACTTCAACCACCCTCTCTCGTGTTACTCTCTCTGTCTGTCTTCGTCCTCGCCGGACACCACTCCTGTGACCACCACCACTCTCCTCTTTCTCACTCTCTTACTCTCAGAGAGTCTCTCTCTCGCTCCCTCTCTCAATCCTCACTCACCCCAACCCTTGAACCACCCCCACGCCCCCCCTGAAAACCCCTGAACCCCCACCCCCCCATTTTTCCTTTTGCCCTAAATTTCTCTCACTTGATAACATCGGTTCGCATCGCGGGTGCTCACCAGGACACCATTGTACTTGATTTACTGCGTTAGCGTGGGCTTCGTAGTCACTTTGAGGTATGAAGTTCTAACTTGAAATTATATTTTTTAAAATAACAAAATTGTGAAAAACATGATTGTTGATTATGCTATTTTGATGCTATTGTTGATTAGAAGAATGGCGTGATTAATTGTTTAAATGCTGGCCTTATTTTATGTAATTAATTACATGCTGAACTGATAGATGATTGACCGTGTGAGCCTTGTCAATTTATTTAATTGTTAGGGTCAACATAGTTCGAACTAGAGGAGTTTCATCAATTCTTACTAGAGGCGCATTAGAGGACAGACATCATGTTACTCCAGATCCAGATGACATGACAGTATTATATTTGCAGAACCAGCATCGGTCTAATAATATTTGGAGCGAACAGATTACTTGACCCATATTGTATTATTTAATTTTGAATTGATTATATTTTATTTATCAATATTCATTAGATTGCTTGTTTTTGAGTGATGATTCAGTGACAGTTTGTCAGCCACACCAAATTTATGATTTGGACAAGTGTGTTCGTCCTTTTTGTTATTGCATTGAATTTATGAGATCAAACGGGCATAAATCTTGAACTGATTAGATTTGAGACGATTAGAATTGATTTGACATTGAAGCGCGTGTCGCCGCGCTACTATGCATGCATGTGGGCAACCTGAACTCCCCTTCATAATGTACCCGCGATGAAGAAAATAAAAGTGTAAATTCCACTAATCTTCCGTGAGCTTTTAACCAATACAGTCATGTTCTGTAATTAAAAAAATATCAATGAACTTTTTTTTTTAAATTAATGTTAAGGGTTTTTTTATAATTAATTTTATAAAAAATTGTTAAATTTATTCTTTGATTTAGGATTTTTAATTTTTTCTTCTCAATATATACATATTAAAATAAATAAATATTTATATTTAAAAAATATTTACTGACAACATTTATTATTAAATATAAGTAAAATATTTAGATTATTTTATTAAAAAAATATTCATAATAAAAAAATTAATTATTTTCAAAATGCAACCTTTAGTCGTCATATTATCAATCAACTTTGCCTTGCAATAAGGCGAAATGAACTAATTCTTATAAAATATTTTTAAAATGTATTATTTTTATAAATTATTTTGACAAATATAATATCTAAACAAACCTCCAACCAAAGCTCCATATAAAAAAATTACTTCAATTTTGTGTTTTTGTAAATTAAGACCAGGTTTGGGATAAATTTTTCTCGTCTTTAATGAATTTTTTTTGTTAGATAATTTTTTTATATTTTTTTATTTTTCTTGATTAGAAGAGTTTGAAAATATAAAATAAAACCATCTAATTTTAAAAAAAATACTAAAGACGAAAAAAATTAATTTTATCCCAAAATATCTAAAATTAATTTTTTTGGTCTTAAGTGAACTGTTTGTTCAAATTCAATAAAAGAATTTATATTCTCAAACTCCTCTCGTCAAGAAAAATTATAAAATTATAAAACTTTAATGAAATAATGATAAAGTTCACTAAATACAAAAAAACTCGAAAATCAAACAGCTAAAAAACAATTGAGACAAATTAGACAAATACACTTAATAAAATCGAAAGATCATAAAAGAAACAAAAATTAAAGAGATATCAATAAAAACTGTGAAATGACGCAAATATTAATATATTTTATAAAAATTTAAAAGATCATAATTTAAATATTTTGAGAGAACGTGGAGGATTGATAGAGTTTTTTGAAAATAGAAATAGAACTCAAAATTTTGATTGGAATTGGCATAAAATAGTATTTTGAATCTCCATTTAAAAATATGATTTTGACTCTTTATTTTGGGACTTGGGTTGGAGATCCTCTAAACAAGACGAGTATATATATATATATATATATATACACCATCATGTTTACACAAGTAAAAAGGCAATATGATAATACAATAGCAAGTTGGCAATCTTGACTTGAACCAATCAAGCCAGCTTGCTTTTTTTTTTTTTGCAGGTTGGGCTTGCTTAGCGTATGTTTGGTAACGTTTTTACATTTTTATTTTTTGTGTTTGTTTTATTTTTAT
>CM018903.1:12282584-12285084 GCA_009663005.1 Actinidia chinensis
TATACCGACGACTTTAAAATGATAAATGACTCATTATTTTAAATATAAGAACCGATCATGGTAGAAAACTTTAAAATGATTCTATTACAAAATTTTGTGATAAACTAGGAATAAGACACAATTTTTCGGACCCTAAATGTGATGACCCGAACCTCCCGGCCATTAATAAATCACTAATCGTCGCATTTTTCTCATTTACAATTTAGAGCACTATTTTTCTCAAATATTTAATATTCTCCAAATGTTTATTTTTACAATATCTCAAAACCCTTTTATACAAAATGATTAAAATATAAAATCTTCAAGACTTTCACCCAACCATTTTCGTAGTACCCGAACTCTCACGTTCGCTGGAAAAATCAACTAAAGTAGGGAAGTATACAATACAACTGGAATATACTCAACGAATCAATAATGGCTCAACGAAAAATATAGAAGAGCTCAACGAATCATCAAATATTGAAGGACCTTATACTTGGTCTTTCCTGGTACGTTACCAGTGACCGGCCTCACCCACGTCTCCTAGCTCTTTTAGCATTTTCGGTCCTTAGTGGAGCTATTGGCGGGTCCACTCAGCTAATGTACCAATCCATTCCATAGTATTTTAGCCATCGAACAATAACATCATGCATATTATGATTTCAACAATGTCATGAATTTCAATAAATCTCATGGATTTCAACAGATGACACACATGCTCAAGAGGAATGCAAAATCATATATTTTAAGAAATAACTCCGGAGTTTAGAATATATATTGTATACTTCTGCTTACATTAAATTGAATTCGACACCAAAAAGATAAAGACCTGACTCCCATGATCATAAAACTAAAATTTTACCTCGATCCGATATCACCCCACCGTTGATCTATGTCCCTATTTTTCATAATCAAAAGTTAATTCACACTAGATTATTTTTCTCACTTACCACTTTTCTTTCTTTCTCACTCTCGGCTGATCTCTCTTTTTTCTCTCTTTACATATATATATATATATATATACACACACACACAAAGGCCATAATAAGCATGGTAGTGATGGGATAGAAGTATGGGGTGATGGAATGAGTCAATCACGTGACCTTTGGTCAAATCAATGTTCAAAATTATACTTTATTCCCTCCAAGTTTTAATTACATTATCATATTTTAATTTAAATATCCTTTTTAATTTTATTCTAAATGTCATGAATCTTTTAATTTAACCCTTAGAGATAATTAAGGGATGGATTATTACAATCTTTCCCTCTTAAAAGAATTTCGTCCTCGAAATTTTGACATGTCGTCTTCGAATCAGTGTCACGCATCCACTGCGCACTCTGATATAAAAAGTTTTTTTTTTCTAAACCTGTTCAGCAAAATCTTCAACCAGTTCAGTTAAATCAGAAAACTTTTTTTTTTCTTCAAATTGACAACAATTTGGGCTCTGTTTAGCTTAATGTCCATGAAACCAAGGGAGGATAAGGGAAATTTTCCCAAACTGTTTTAACTAGTAAGAAGCAACAATAAAAAAAAGATAGGGGTCAGAAATCTAACCCTTACTTAAAAACACGCACGTATACATGAAGTATTAAATAGAGAAATCTGACTCCACCATGGTTGCAATAGTTTCCTTTCTCAGAGACCATCCGAGTTACCCCGCCAAAAATAAATAAATAAATAAATAAAAGTTGGATTTTTAATACATGACTCATGCTCTTAGAAATCTATTGTCACAACCTCATTTTGTTTTTTAACTAGTTGGGTAAAATCAGTAGCCTATTTAACTATTTAATTTTATTTTTTTTGAAAAATATACACCTAAAAATTGCACTCCCCTCACAATCTTATGTAAGATCTACCGTCTAAATCTCCCACATCGGTCCCAAATAAGACCTAAAGCCTAAACTCTGATACCAATTGTGACGACCCGAACCTCCCGGCCGTTAATAAATCACTAATCGTCGTATTTTTCTCAAATACAATTCAAAGTACTATTTTTCTCAAATATTTAACAGTCTCAAATATTTATTTTTACAATGTCTCAAAACCCTTTTATACAAAATGATTAAAATATAAAATTTTCAAGACTTTCGCCCAACCATTTTCGTGGTACCCGAACTCTCACGTTCGTCTAAAAAATCAACTAAAGCAGGAAAGTATACAATACAACTATAATATATTCAACGAATCAATAATGGCTCAGCGGTCTCCAAATTTTATTTGTACAATGTCTCCAAATGTTTATACAAAATAATTAAAATATAAAAGTTTCAAGTCTTTCTCCCGACCCGTCTCGTACTACCCGAACTCTTACGTTCACCTGAAAAAATCAACTAAAGTAAGGAAGTATACAATACAACTGGAATATGCTCAACGAATCAATAATGGCTCAACAAAAAATATAGAAGAGCTCAACGAATCATTAAATACTGAAGGACCTTATACTTGGTCTTTCCTGGTACATTACTAGTGAGCGGCCTCACCCACGTCTTCTAGCTTTTTTAGCATTTTTGGTCCTT
>CM018903.1:12360084-12362584 GCA_009663005.1 Actinidia chinensis
TAGGTGGAGAATGGAGAGTCGTGTGAGAAGTTTAAGCCGAGATCTTCGAACGGCCAAGTATGGAAGTGTATCCCTTGGATATCGGAGACATAGTCGGACAGGTTGCCACTTGGAGTGTATCCCACGATTATAGGCGATGTCAACCCGTAATTATAGGTACCATGATGGAAAGAGAATCCCACGGCGGTAGTTTCCATATCTAGGTAGGATTTTGGTGGAGTCCTTGTGGAGATGAACTTTACTATGAATAGGTACGGTAGTTGGTCCCGCCCCTAAATGCGGTGGGAGAATTATAATTGGCGACATGCCTGAGATGGGGTGAGGCGAGATTATCAGGCAAGGAATACTTGTAGGCTAGTATTTTACCCCTCATCAGTAGCCCCTACTCGAAATGCCGAGGTAGGACATTTGGTGTTTCGAGTAGCACAGTGCAATGGTGATAACTTCTCAATGGATGCCACGTGGAGGAAGGCTTTAAATGCGGAGTGACTTATTGGCGGGAATGAAATGATGTTTCAGTAGGAACGACAGTTTTCGTCCTCGAAACTCAAAACGTCATGAGATCCTGATTGTTGAAGTGAATAGATCTTGACCCTTGATGGTTCTTATAAATAGGGGGTCCCCATTCTCATTTGTACCCTTTGTTTTTACTGTCGAATTGCTGACTCTGCTCTGACGTGCGTCTCGCCTCAGTAAGCTCGTCAATCATTTCTTCCAGTAAGTATCAATTACCTGTTCTTTCGTTATTTCCTTAGCGATTAGTGTATGCCTAATAGGACCAAGGTAGAAGACTTCGAGAATTCCATTCCTTCTTGGGTATCTGAACACTTAGGGGAAACATCCATGACCACCGAAGTAAATCAACATCCCCCTACCCCTCCCGAGGAATCCTCTCCTCAGGAAAAACGTTCTGACCATGGGGAAGACCCCGATATGTAAGTTCCTAGCTCCTGGCTACGGATCTAAATACCATGACCCAAGGCAACCTTGATCGCCTACAAGAGGCCTATTCTTTCCTATTGGGGCCGAACAAGGATCCCCAAGAATGGCGAGATGATCTTGTCACTGGCGAGGACGAGGTGGCATTTTACAAAGTTGTTTTCCCTACCGTCTTGAGGTTCCCCATACACCCAACCATTAAACGGATTTTAAATTTTTACGACATCTGTCCTGCCCAACTCTCTCTCAACACCTGGTGATGTATTATCTGTATACTGGTAGTATGGCAATTCTATCAACGTCACTTATCCTTGAATGAGTTTTGGTGTCTCTACACCGTGTTCAAAGGTCTGGGATTAGAGTCGAGATAGCTCTACTTCAAGGTGAGGCTAGGTAAAAATATTCTAAAGTGGGCCCCCAGCAACGTCAAGGGGTGGAAGAAGAGATTCTTCTTCGTCTCGGGAGATGATTAGGAGTTCCATCCGAGTATTCCTCACGAAGAAGGGGTCGTACAGGTTACGAGGTCATGGGGTGCTCCAGGTTGGTTATGCCCTCTTTTGACTATTCTGTCCAAGTATTTCATTTTGCCTTATGTTAACAAATACTATTTTCTTTAGGTAAGCGATGCAACAAAGTGCCAGCCTTGTCAGAGACCGAGGACAAGACATTTCACCGGGTTTGAGAAGATAGGAAAAGGGGGCACTTCAAGATTCTTGCGGTTCTTGACACGAGGACCTTCCACAAATATTTTGCCCCCAATCGAGTCAAGATGTCTTCCAATGGCGGCACGGTTGAGGGCAACGTTGGGGGCAGAGCCACTGCTTCTACGGGCGACGCAAGTGAGTCTCGCCATTCCCGAGATGTACCTCGCCATGATGTCCCTTCTCGAGATGACTTAGTTGAGTTCATAAGGATCATCAGGAAGGAAATGAGAAGGGTCTTACCCCGTGTTCCCAACTTAACCCTATTAAGATGGTTAGGGGGAAAAGTCCAAGACCCCATCTTAGGTTCTGCTCCTAGTAGCTCAAGCTCAAGTTCTGACCTAGATTGGGGTTTCAATCAGACTTTGAGCTGTCCCCCAAGCTTAGACCAGATGGTATTATCTATATCTTTCTGATGTTTAATTTGTTTTCTTTGATCGGATGTTAACTCCTCTTTTTGCAGCGATGTCGAAGAGAATCAAACTCAACCAGCTTGCCAAGACTATGGCCAAAAAGGTTGCCATCTCATCCACTAAGGGCGTAATGATCTCTGGGAAGTGTCCCCAAGACAAGGTCTCAGAGTCCCCATCCAAGAAGGGGGCCTTAGATGATGGGTCTAAGGGGAAGCAAGTCGCCCTACTGCTAGAGGCAAAGAAAGCTAAGACCAGCAAGGGCGAGCAGAGGCTATACGGGCCACTTATTCCTAGAAAAGGCAGCTTAGCCAAGCCTATTCCTAGCAAGGTTCTGGGTCCTCAGGCCTCGGTGATGGCTAGGGCTGCTATGGTAGAAAAAAATTTGGCTGGGGTGATCCTCCCCGCCGATAATGAGAAAGTGGATAAGCTCACCTTTGATCAGGTGGT
>CM018903.1:12385084-12390084 GCA_009663005.1 Actinidia chinensis
CCCCAGTTGTTCAAGGACGAGCAAGAAAGGCTTGATGAGATTCTGAACTCAGTCGGAGGAGAGCTTTACTCAATCAAAATGGTCCTCTGATCTAAGACCTTCTATCGAAGGTTCGGTCTCTCGTCAAAGCCAATGAACAAGGGCGAGGATGTACCCGCTATCAGGGCTTCTCCGGCGAAGGGTGACAAGGGTGAGTCTCGCCATTCCCAAATGAATACCCCCAGAGTGAAAGCCCCCAAGCTGCATCAGTAGAATATATAGGAATCATTAAGAAGGAAATCAAGAAGATATTACCCACGTTCTAGACCTAACCTTGCTAAGGTGGTCAGGGGGGAAGGTCCGAGACCCCATCTTAGATCTAGGACCGATTAGTTTGAGCCCAAGCTTGGAGTCTAGATCGGAGTCCTAGTCAGAACTAAGGCTCTTCCTCGAGCTTAGATATGCTGGCAGTATCTATTTATTTTTAAATAAAGAGATACTGCCAAAATGAAAGATGCTCAGGATGCCACCGCCGACAAGCTGGCAAAGTCAGAGATTTTTGTGGCAAAGTTGTGTTAAAGCGTGGTTCATTCAAAAAAGCTGGCCGTGGAGGCATTCAAATCCTTATACGAATTTTTGGATGCTGTTGAAGCAGCAGCTACCAAATAATTTGCATAAGATTTGACTTCTGCAAACGACAGCATCACCGCCATCATCCTGACCTCGTCATAGATCTTGAGGGCATGGGCCTCGATCATGATCTTCTTGACGAGGAGGATCAGAAGGGAGAGCAAGGTGAGGTCAAGAAGGAGAAGGAGAAGAAAAAAAAGGACAAAGCCACTAACCCCTTCTCTCCTTAATTATTTGTATATTTTTTTTTAATGGCAATCTATAACCCTCAAACTTTTAAATGAATGGAAATCATCATTTTTCCTCATTGTATCTTTAAGTTGTGCCGACATTATTATGAATCATTTGGAACGAAGGCAATCATGATTTTAACAAATTGGCGAGATAAATTTTGGTGCCTCAAGTTTAGCCAAATGGCAAGTTAAAACTAGCGATCATCATTTTTAGCGAACACAACTGCCAAGCAAGGTTAAGGAAAATCAAACAATCCATTCCGTTAATCAAAATGGCGATCAAAATGCCTTGTCATTTCTCAATGAATGGGCGTTTTTGATAATGATAACATCCACAATGGTGATCAAGACGCCTTATCATTTCTCAATGAATGGGCATTCTTGATAATGGCGACATCCATAATGGCGATCAAGACGCCTTATCATTTTTTAATGAATGGGTGTTCTTGATAATGGTGACATGCACAATGGCGATCAAGACGTCTTATCATTTTTCAATGAATGGGCGTTCTTGATATAGGCGACAACAGACCTAACGCTTTAAAAGATTGGCAACATAAATTATTGGCGATAAAATCATCTTGGAGAAATTTTATTGATTTATAATAAAAATCGATAATAATGACATAATTAAAATTATCGTCGTACAAATAGAGCTTTTGGCGATCATAAGACTGGCAATGTCTCACTGAAGGCGATTTTGTTCTCATGGTGACCAGATGCATTACTGATAATATTTCTTCAAGTGTTCGGTGTTATAGGGGTAAGAAAGTGCCTTCCTATTCATGTCTTCTAACCAATAAGTCCCTGGTCTGGATACTTTGATAACCCTGTAAGGGCCTTCCGATGTAGGGCTAAGCTTCCCGAACTGTTCCTTAGTAGACAGAGTGACTTTCCTTAGGACTAGATTGCCAGGCAAAAAAGATTTGTGTTTGACCCTCTAATTATAGTATTTGGCGACTTGGTGCTTGTAAGCTGCTTGGCGTACTTCTCGCTCCCTCTTTTCATTAAGGAGATCAAGGTCAAGCCTTTTCTCGGTTTCATTGTTCTCCTTGTTGAATTTGATGTTCTAAAAGCTCGGCATCCCTATTTTCATTGGTATAACAGATTTTGTCCCATACACCAAAGAATTGCATCTCGCCAGTAGGTATTTTGCTCATTGTATGGTATGCGCAAAGTATGTTCACAAATCTTCTACCCATCCAACTTTGGATTTCTCTAATCTCATCTTCAAATTTCTCAGGATTGTCTTGTTGGTGACTTTCACCTAACCATTTGCTTGAAGATGACCAGGCGAGGAAAAATGATGGGAGATGGCGAGGTCCGACCAAAATTGCCTGAACCCATCGTTGTCGAATTGTCTAGCATTGTCCGAGATAATAACCTTGGGTATTCCAAACTGGCAGATGATGTTCTTCCATATGAAATTTCTGGTATTCCTCTTCGTAATTTTGGCGAGAGGTTCTGCCTCTATCCACTTAGTAAATTAGTCAATGGCGACAATCAAAAATCTTCTTTGGAGTGGAGCTTAAGGTAAAGGTCCAAGTATGACAATTTTCCATTGTGCAAATGCCTATGGGCTAGTAATTGAGACCATCTCGGTGTGAAGGAGATGACTAACTGCAATAAACCGTTGGCATCTATCACATTTTCTCATGTACGTCACCGCATCTCATTCCATTTGTGGCCAAAAATAACCTTGGAAAACTACTTTTCTCACCAGTGCCTCTCCCCCGAATGATTTTCGCAAATGGCTTCATGAATTTCCATCAGCACATACTCTCCTTCTTCAGGTTGGAGACATCTTAGGAGGGGCCTTGAAAAGGATCTCTTATACAATATTCCATGGAGAATGCAAATTTTTGCGGACCTGTATTGGATACAGTGAGCTTGGAGTTTGTCTTGTGGTAGTGTGCCATTTTGGAGATATGCAATAATGTCGTCCATCCATGGGCCTGCTTCCATCTAACAGATTGATCTGGTGACCTCAATGCTTTGGTTTGGTAAAAACTCTAGAGGTATACTTTTGTATGAGTCAAAATCAAAGGTTAAGGCGACGTTGGCCAGAATGTCAGCCTTTTTGTTCTCTTCTTTGAGAATTTGGAAAAATTTAAAATTTTTGATCTTCCCAAACATATTCTTCACTTCATCTAAGTAAGCCAACATCCTTGTATCTTTGGCAAGGTATTCCCATTGGACTTGGTCTACCACAAGTTGAGAATTACTAAAGGTGTCCAGGGAATCTACTCCCAGTTCTGTTGCCACTCTCAGTCCGGCAAGGAGAGCCTCATATTCGGCTTCATTGTTAGTGGCTTTAAATCCTATACAAATGGCGTATTCCATCTGCTCGCCTGAAGGAGTTTGGAGAACCAACCCTGCACCACAGCCATGCTAGTTCGTCCACAAACAATTTCCATCTAGCAAGGTCCTCATCTAGATTCTGTTTTTATGAAATTTCCACCTAGGGAAGGTTTTCCTCAAGTTCTGGGGTGACATCATACATAAATTCAGCCACAAAGTCAGCCAAGGCTTCAGCTTTGATCCCTATCCTTGGTCTATAATCAATGTAGAACTCGCTCAGCATAATGGACCATTTGAGGAGTCTTCCCGAGGTGTCAGGTTATTGTAAAATTTGCTTCAAGGGTTGATCAGTCAACACAATAATAGGATGTGCCTGAAAATAGTTGTAGAGCTTTCTGGTGGCAATCAGAAGGGCATAGGTGAGCTTTTCAATTTGCAAGCACCTAGTCCCGGCTCCCAAGAGGACTTTGCTGATATAATACACTGGTTTTTGAATTTTGTCCTCTTCTCGGATAAACACTGCACTTACTGCTATTGGCAAGATGGATAGGTAGATGATGAACTCCTCACACCGTAGTAGAAACTGTAAGCAAGGGTGGCGAGCTGAGTTATTCCTTCAGCTATTGGAATGCTACCTCAGATTCATCATTCCATTAGAAAGCATGGTATTTTCTCAGGATCTTGTAGAAAGGGAGGCATTTGTCATCTGATTTGGAGACGAATCTGTTAAGGGCAGCTACTCACCTAGTCAATTACTGTATCTCATGGATATTTCTAAGCAAGGTCATTATAAAAAGGGCTTAATTTGGTCTATTTTTGCTTCAATCTCTTGCTTGGTCACTAAAAAATCGAGGAACTTACCTGATAAGATACCAAAAATGCATTTGGAAGGATTTAGCATCATTTGGTACTTCCGCAAGATGCAGAATGCCTCCTCTAGGTGGGCGATGTGATCTGCAGCCTTGAGGCTTTCGATGAGAATATCATCTATGTACACTTTCATAGTTTCCCAATCAGCTCTCTAAATATTTTGTTCACCAATCTTTGGTATGTCGTTCCTGCATTTTTTAAACCAAACGGAATAACTTTATAGCAATCTACCCCCCTCTTAGTAATAAAAAAAGTCTTCTCCACGTCAGGCAGATGCATCTTGATTTGGTGATACCCAGAGAATGCGTCCATAAAGCTAAGAAGTTCATGTTTAGAGGTGGCATCTATGATAAGGTCAATCTTTAGTAAAGGAAAACTATCTTTTGGACACGCTTTGTTGAGGTTTGTGAAGTTGACACATACTCTCCACTTTCCTCCCTTCTTTGATGTGACGACAACGTTGGCGAGCCAGTCCAGATAGTGAGATTCTCTGATGACATTGGCATTGATGAGCTTAGCCACTTCTTCTTCTCTAACTTTCAGTCGCTCAGGGGTGTACTTCCTTCTTTTTTGGCGAATTAAAGGATAATCAGGGTTGGTGAACAGTTTATGAGTGGCGACCTGAGGATCTATTCTAGGGACGTCGCCTTGTGACCATGCAAAGACGTCATAGTTCCTTTTTAGCAAATCCACCATTGTACTTCACAATTCTTCACTCAGCTTTGTTCCAATCATAACATGGCGATTTGGATAGTCCGGATGAATAGAGATTGGAGCAACTTCTTTCAAAAGTTTGGTGTTCTCCGACTCTTTGGGGTCCACTAAGGTAATTTCCCTTATCTCTTCTCTCAATGCCTCTATCTCGGCATCAGCAATCTGTAATTTCTATTGAGCACTTGGTTTTTGCAAAGATTCAGTTTTCATGGCCGAGATGAAGCATTACCTGGCAACTTTTTGATCACCTCTCACCTCGCCTACCCTTGTTGA
>CM018903.1:12487584-12490084 GCA_009663005.1 Actinidia chinensis
GAAAGTCTGAAAATAAAGTCCTAGATGGCTATATTGGGTATGTAACCGCCTTCGGTGAAGCCGAGAAGAAAGTCCTAGATGGCAAATGCCCAATATAGGGATATCGACCCGTTCGGTGAAAGTCCGAGGAATGCGCTTATGTTATAGTGATATCGACCCTTTTCGTGAAGTCCGAGGAATGCGATTGTGTATAGGGATATTGACCCTTTCGGTGAAAGTCCGAGGAATGCGATTTGTGTAATAGGGATACATCGACCCTTGTCGGTAAAGTCCGGGAATGCGATTGTGTATAGGGAATGTCGACCCTTTCGTTGAAAGTTCCGAGGAATGCGATTGTGTATAGGGATGTCACCCTTTCGGTAAGTCCAAGGAATGCGATGTGTATAGGGATGTGACCCTTTCGTGAGTCCGAATAATGTGGGCAGTATATAGGGAATGTCATAAGCCCACGGTGAAAGTCGGGAAGTTGACTAGACGTTGTCTCAATGCTTAGCGCATGATGAGTTGGATATGTGTTAGCCTAGGGTGTCATTCTAAGTTATTGGGTATTTACCTTTTTTGGGAAAATACATAAATTGAGAATTTGGATAAATCTAAAGAATGGGATGAATGCTTTAGAGAAAAGCCGATGTTTGTGAAAATCATGGATTGAAAATCAAAAGTATATTTTTGATATTAATGAAAGCATATTTTTGTTTCACTCATGTTTTCCATGTATAGATATGTATCATGGTTTTGGCGTGAGACATCAAGTCATTGTAAATCTTTCAAGGTACTTCACATTTACTAAAATGAATTTCAGGTACCGAGGGGTTATCATGAATCGTGAAGGCTGGGGAATTGCCCTTTACTTATCTTTGTCTAGAAAATAGTAAAGATATTTTTTTGGGTTGTAATTATTCGTTAAGCCGTTTGGGCATTGTCTAATGGATTATCATCCATATTTTGTATTTGGTTAGCTCATCGAAGAGCAGGTATCATGAGAAGAATAGATGTACTGCACTCTGATGTAATGGCAAGTATATTTGTCATTTTATATTAGTTGATTTTTCCGAATTTGAGTTGTGTGCTCACGTGGCAGGTCTTGGTTTGATGGGGCGTTGCAATATAATGCAACAGTAAAATCGTGCATTACATAAGAACATAATTCTTGTTGGATCAAGTTTATTTTGATGATGTTTGATGGATGATGTTTGATTAGAATCAGATTGCATCATGTATATGTTGATATTGAAATATAAACTGAGCAATTTGACACAAAAATGTATTATAGGCATTATACTCTTAATAGTATTATTTAAGTAATCAATGCATCTACACTAGATCCATGGCTATGAGAAATGGATTGGCAACAGATACCTTCTATGTATGTACTCATACTTGTATATCTTGTATAACATGGTTTGTTTGATTGGTGTAAGGAGTGATTCATGATTCATGAGTTGCAGGTTTGATTTGGAATTAAAGATTATCAACTCATTGACACTCATGCTTGAACTGTCTATTGTGCGTGAGATTGTGGGTAGTACTATTTAGACTTTGGTTCTTGCATTATACAATTTCTCACATTGCTTAATGGTTGTATTAATTGGAGAACTTGACACCATTCATGAAAATCTATTTACATTATATGGATCATTATAATGAAAGGTTTTCTAATATTCAAGTCAATAAGCTAACCTCTTGATTAATATTTTCAATTGACTTGAATTCATGTTTTCAAGATTAGATATACTTTCTCTTTACACTTATTTGCTAAACTTAGAACTATGCTTGAGCATGTCTATATGACTATATTGTATGCTATGTTTTAGACTTGCCTCTGAGCATTGCACAAGTTCTCTCTCTGATAAATGATATATTTATTAGAGACTTGATTGCACTTCATAAAATCTACTTTCACACACTCATGTGTTTCTCTTCTATTAAAAATAAGATTTCACGTATCGAAGGAAGTATGCACAATATCTTGTATAGAATTATACTTTGACTGAAATTTGTTTCTCAAGTCATATGTGTGTTTTAGACTTGCTGAATCGGTGCACATTGAGATTAGAAACTATTTGATAGTTTGAACCTTCTACGCACTCACATTGTGCCTATTTGGGCTCTATATGCCAAGCTTTGATACAAGCTGTGCGTTGCTTTAATTACCTTCCCTAAGTCTACATTATGGTATTAACTATCAGAAGTGATGGAAGTGGTTAAAAACAAGTAGAACTAAAATTTGCACATCTCACTTGGTTTTTACAAACTTGAGGAAAACCAACAACCTACACATTGATCATATTTTATAACACTACTTTAAGTTGTTTGAGTGTTCCACACAAGTTTATTTACATATAATGACTTGCTCAAGTGTTGGTTTCATTTAATTAGAAATCATCCTTGATATTGAATTTATAAGTCTTGTGAACATGCAACAAATTAACTCAAGTGAACTTAACAAGATTTCATTTTATTAGATATCATTTTTAATTGTTCCACAAGTTTTAAATGA
>CM018903.1:12517584-12520084 GCA_009663005.1 Actinidia chinensis
ATGAAGGACAAAAGCGAGGTCCATGCTATTTTAAAGACATCATAAAATGATTTGCACACAGTATGGGGCATCTGTGAAAGTTGTGCGTTCTCTAAGGGGGGAGGGGAGTTTTAAAGGTGGTCTTACTACTCATGTTTTGACCCATGCAAATCCATCAGTCCTCACACTAATAGTTCTCAAACAAAATGGAGTGAGTGGCAGAAATGCAAAGAATGTAACCTCTTATAAAAAGGCTCGTATTGTGTTTCTTGATGCAGGTGCCAACTCTTTTTGGGGTGAGGCAGTCTTACCGCAGCTATCGAATCAACAGAGCCAGAAATTCTCTGTTTAATTGACCCGACTTAATTCTTTTGAAAAAGGGGGGGAATATTGGGGTACTTTGCAACAAATGACGACCCGAAAGAAACACGAGTTAGAAACCTATGAAGATGAAGTTTGAAAACGGAAAATCAGAACAAAGAGGGAAGAGTATTCTCTTTTATAAAATGAGACTTGAGACCGAGAGATAAGACCATCTTTCCATGGATCCGCCCACCCATCACATTCTCTTATTAATCAAGATTTCAGGTCTTTTCTATTTCCTCTTTCTCATATGATTCTTATTTATGAATGTGATGATTTTACGATGAACCCATAACCACTCGTTAAAGGTGTGAGGTCCTGTACTCAACACCCTATATCGAAATTGGTCTCTATAGTCGTCTTTCCCCTTCGCATAACGTCTTTGTTTCCAAAATGCTTCTGTGTCGTTCTTCAAACAACTGTACAGAAGCGTCACTGAACCCGAGTGGAAACATGATATGTTGAAAGGAGCTGAAAAGCTCTTCATAAAAATAAACCTGGGAATTAGTTTGGAAATAACCGAAAGGGCATAAGACGGTGGGGGGCACATGGGTATTCACGTCAAGACAAAGCAGATGCGGTCCATGAGAAGATAAAGCAAGGTGAGGAAAAAGGAATATTACGCAACCTATGGAATAGACTATCAAGAATGTTGACTTAATTGCTAAGATGAACACTGTCAGTGTTCTACTTATTATCTCTAGTAGCAAACCAAAATTGGCACGCTTTACAGTGACATAAAAAATGCGTTTCTACATGAAAATTGGAGGAAGAAATTTACATGAGTATTCCTCCTGCTTTGAGATCCACAATAGGGGGAAAGTGTGCAAGCTTAAAAGTCTTATATGGGATTAAACAATCTCCCAGACCATGGTTTGAAGATTTATCAGCAATACTCAAATATGATTTAACAAAGCCAAGGTGATCACACGTTATGTATCCAGCACTCCTCACCGGAAAGCTAATGCATTAATAGTATATGTTGATGATATTGTTCTCACAGGAGGACAATGTGGAAGAAATGCAACTATTAAAAGGAATCTCCCTGCCTAAGGAGTTGAAATAAAAGATTTGGGAGCCTCAAGTATTCTCTGGGAATTGAGGTAGCTAGGAGCAGTCAAGGAATTTTATTTCGCAGAAGAAAAAGTATGTTTTGACCTTCTAACAAAAATAGGTATGCTGGGAGAAGGCATGTGAGCACTATGGCGCCAATCAAAAATTGGGAGATGGTACAGGGGAGAGTTCTCTTCCACAGGTAGATCCCCACCACCGATTTTGATTTCAGTTTCCTTAATCATTGACTCTTGATATTTCCCTTCTTAGTCCATTGTTGTCACTCCTTTATCCTATTTAGCATTGGCATGCAAATGGCTCTTAATTTTCTCTGTCTCTTTGTTCTCTACATCCGTGCTCTATCTTTCTGATGTCCTTTTATGCTGCCTCAATTGTCTTTTAATGTCTTCTCTAAGTAGCCAACTTATCTGACTTTGGTTTTGATGTAGTATTTCTTCTTCCACTTGTGTTGTACAGGATAAGGTGACCCGAAAATAGATTGGACCGGCCGTAAAGTGGTGATCTTTATATTTTGGAGAGCTGGCACATTCACCATCTTCTTCCCCAGCCTTTCCACTGCAGTGTAATCCTTTTATATTAATCAGAAGTCCTCCATTTTCTTTATATGGCATTCTCGGTTAGGTTCATTGCTAATGAGCGTCTAAAATTTTAGTTAAGTCAGGTCTTTTTGGAAACATCTATGTTAGTGACATTTCTGAAAAATGCAATGGATTTAAAGTTAGCCAAATATGTCTGCTTTGCCAATTTATAAAGTTTTCTGTTTTCACTTCTCCTTTTCAATTGTCCACACTGATGTATGGCGCGCGCACACCTCTCCAATTGACTAAAGGAGGTTCCATCTCCTATGTTTCGTTTCGGCGATGTTATAAACCGATATACCTGGGTTTACTGATGGCTCATAAATCTGCTTTTTATAAAAAAAATTTGCCACTTTGCGTGTCATGGTTAAAACTCAGTTTTAACCTCCATTAAATTCTTCGATTGAATTGGCTTGGAAATTCTTTTTGGAGTCATTGCTTCTTACATACTCATGATTATTACATTAGTTTCTTGTTCTGATACTGCTCAAAAATGGTAGGGCTTT
>CM018903.1:12540084-12542584 GCA_009663005.1 Actinidia chinensis
TTGGGTCTCTTCTTCACTAGAGGAAGAATTATATATATATATATATAATCTAGAATCAAAACTAATCTAAAATAAATATATTTTTTCAACTTTTTCGATTGAATGACAAAAAATTTACTAAATAATCCAACTTTGGTCAAATTTATTCCTTACCGAGCCTTAGCATTTTTTTGGAATTATTTTATGTTATTAAAAAATGAAAAAACAAAATTGATAAAGCAAATTGTCCATCGTAATTTCAATGAAAAAACTACTTAAAACTGCGAAGCTTTAATTATTCAAATTAAAATTACAAGAATCAAATCAAACTACAAGCCCATTAATGAAATTTATCCAATTTTACTTGTTGTTTGACCCATGCTAGAGCCAATTTAACAATAAGTATCTCTGTCCTGTAACTATGTTATATTAGATCAACCACATTGTAATTTATTTTTTATTCTCATTTTGTGGTATGTAGGAAAGATAAATGAAAGGGAAAAAAACATGTGTCCTTTTCAAACTCGTTGAAATTGGTTAATTGCTTATAACTTTATACCTACTTTGAGAGACAATGATTGCAATGTATGAAAATGCAAGGTGGAGTGTGGACCCAACTCCAAGCAAAAGGTGTGGGGCAATGTAAGATATCTCACTTTGAGCAAGACAAGGAACAAATATCAAGGGCCCAACTCAAATAGTGAATTCTGTGCAATAATAGAGTGCAAAATTATATCCTCTAAACTTGGCGGAAAAAAAAAAAAAACAGAAGACAATCTTTGTTTCAATACAAATGAATTGATTTTATATTATCTCTCTCAATACAGTAAAATTTCATATATGAGGAAGTGGCTGAATTTATCGGCGGAGGTGGTGGTGTCCAGAATTGGAAGGGGGAGGGTTGAAGTGAGAAGGTATGAGAAATATATTTTTACAAAATAATATGATTATATTTTTAATGTAAAATGAAAATATTTTCTAAGATTGATGAAGAAAAAATGGTAAAGTTACATATTAAGTTTCTTTATCAACAATAAAATTTATAAAGCCTTAAACACAATATAAAGACGAAGTTGAAAAAGCTTTAATTTCACATTTCAATTCCATCAACATCTATCAAGTGTCACTCGATAGTCTTTCAGATTTTAAAATTCGTATTATGAATTAAATTTCATACCAATTTTTATTTTAGTATAGATATCATACCGTCTGAGAGAAATCATAAGACGGGGACTAAAAATATAACAACAATAAGTTTTAGTGATTGACTAGAATAAATAAAGATAACAATTTGATATTGCATAAATTTTTATTTAATATTACTACATACATGTATGGATATTAAGTATAAATTACACAGATATTTCTTCAGATTTATACTTTAATACAGATTTGCCTTATGCTTTAAGATGACATTCCTAAATGATGATTACCACATTTGATTAGTAACACATTTGATTAGTATTTTTTTTTCATCAAGAAGTAATATTGCATAAAGGATATAGATTACACCCAAATAGGATCAAAACTACATCCCTTGTAATTCTAATCTTTGTATTGTGATTTTAATATATATTCAACAATTTTGTTTCTTTATTGTTGTTTTAACAGGAAATTATGAATGATCAGTCAATTATTATCTAGATTAAAAGGGAAACAGGATGAAACATGCTAATAACTGGATTTGGGAAGAAGGCAACAAACAGTGAGCATTCACCTTGTTATTACACCTTTCACCCCGCCCCCTAATGGTTTTTAATGTTTTTAACAAAAAATTATGTGTCTAATTATTATAATTAAGTGTAGTTTATGTGATTAAATATTAAATATGTTGATTTTGTGCCCAATAGTGCCCCAATGTACAAATTAGAAAACCTGAGTCAATTATAGGATTTAATTTGTTACTAAGGTCAAACTTTATAATTTTTTTTTGTACTTTTCCAAAAACATTTTATTAGCCCAAAGTATGTGCTCCATATCTTTTTAACCCCAACTTAATAAGGGTGATGATTTTCACATTCCCTTGTTATTCAATTATACTCGCTTTTTTGTCTTTTTAGGTATATTACCTATATGTTCTTCTATGTATTTAAAAGATTTGAACAAAAGAAATTAGAAATACAAATACAATGGTATTTAAGTGATTTTATCCAATAAAAATAAATATTAGGAGTGTGAAAATCATTATCCTTAGTAATTGTGTCAATTTCATCCTTCATGTAAGAAGGTTGTGTTAAAAGGCCTCTATCCATAACGCCATCCAATTTATTTAAATGGATCAGAGTCATATTTGGTAGAACAAAGTAACATATTTACAAAAAAATTGTTAAATTTGTCTCACAAAATATGCGTTTGATGTCACTTTATTTTCCAGTATATTAATTGTGTCAAAAATAAAAGAGAAAAAAGGGCATCGAAATAGTGGTGGTGGGAAAGAGGGGTGGCAGAGGTGGATGTTGGATGAGGGGATAAGGTAGATGATAGAGAGAGAAGGTGAGGTTGAATGAGAGCACGAAAAAAT
>CM018903.1:12547584-12550084 GCA_009663005.1 Actinidia chinensis
CAAAGATTGTGGCAAAATTCATGATTTAAGGCCAATTTTATATAAACCATCACATAAATCACAAAATCAATATTTATGGAATTAAAATTCAAACTGAGTTTTTGTCCACAACTAAATAAAACTAATATCCAAAACGATCTACTCTAGATATGAACTAAATTTTCTAGAAATAGAGGGAAGACATAAAAAGTATCTTCGAGATCCATCTGATGACCATTCTCCAAACAAACGGTAAGTACCATCTACCCACTTGAGCTTTGAGACGGTTTTCTCATAAAGAGACGAATCTCCTCACTTTCCTCCGATTTTCGGGTTGTAAGTATCCCCGCCATAGATTTGTGAAATAGTTGTGGTCCAGAATCAATCCACCACGTATTAAAAGGTACTTCAGCAGATTGATTCAGAACATACACAAAAGAACGTTTCATTATTACCTTTCTTCGAACCAAGCCCTACGCTTGTTTGCAGTCCTCTTCAATGTCCCTTATGGCCACAAAAGGAAACTTGGACAGTGAAACCATCTCTCTTTGCATGGGCCTGACTACTTTTCTCCAAGTCCATTCGCAGATTTTAGGCATATTTTTCTTAGCCTTTACCGAATTTTTCTTTCCTTTTCATTCCTCCTTGAGTTATAGAAGTGCAAGTAGGGCTCCTTCCTCTCTCAATCTCACTTCTCTTGAACACCATATTAGGGGTAGCTCATTCAAACTCCACTTATCTTTATTGGTGTTATAGTGGTTTGAATGGGCCGAACTGTGAGGAAGTGAGTTGAGGATAAACTGAATAAGGAACGACTCATCCACTTTCATTCCAAGAAGGCAACTTTGCGCTTTAATCAGACATGTTTAGAATTAATGCTCCTGAACTCCCTCGGTTGCCATCATATTTCATTGTAGTCAATCAGCCATGATAGTGCCAGCAAGTGATTTATTCAGCAGATTTAAAAGCGGTCATCCACATCCTTTAAATATTCCACGTGCTAGAGGTCTGTTGATAGGGAGGTTTTGATATTATTCGCAATGGTCATTCATGAACATCAAACTGAGCCTGTTGACCTTTATCATAAATTGTGGCATGGCTAACTTGTTCTGCGATACTTCATCATTATATCTGCAGGCTTTCACGCAAAGCATGTCAAGATCATTACACCCAGTGTAACTGAACATGCTCATACCATTCCCTGAAAAAATATTCGATCCATAAGTTTACCTGGACGCTAGATGCTGAGAGTGTGTAAAGTAGGAACATTACTGAACAAAATAGACAATATTCAGCGTTAAAACTTTGAGAATATAAATATTATAATATGATTATTGATTCACCTGATCCTCCATTTGGCAAAAAGCTAGCATATCCAGTGTCACTCATTAATAGGGTGAACATATCACCCATGTAGGCCTAAATATTTGTACAACTTATTCAAATTAGTCATGTTACCATTTTGATATCCAATCCTAACTTAATACGTTGAACAAATTATTTCTCCTAACAATTCAAATTATTAAATGTGACTCTCCTTTGGGTTAATCTCATTCTCCTAATCATGCTGGCATTTAAATATTATTGTCTTTCTGTTGCCCCTTTTACAATTCTTTTATATGTTCGTTATTTTAGGATTTAACTAATTTAGGTCACTTTGGCAACTACTACGCTAGCAATTCCATGAATATTAACTAACCAATAGATTCTTTTTTTTCCATTCAATTCATAATATTAATTATTATTATTATTATTTCAAATCAGGGTTAACTATAATTTTTTAGAAGTTAGGGGTTAAAACTAATAATTTTCACAGAATTTGAGTTCAACCTTTAAGTTTTCAGAATCTGGGTAAAACTGTAATTTCTAAAATTGGTAAACACTGTAATTAACCGAATCTGGGTTAAAACTGTAATTTTCAGAATCTGAATTAAAACTGTAATTTTTAGAAACTAGGTTAAATTGTAATTAATTTTTTTTTTAATATTCCTTCATGTGATTGAATTCAAAAACCAACTCACAAACATTAACTGCCATGCAACTTTTGTGAATCAGGGCTTCAATTAACCATATGAAATTAACAATGAATGCACGTCCAGAAATCGAAACCAGAAGATAATCACATAGATAAGACGAAACAATTTCAAAATACCCTTGAAATCCCAGACAAAACCCACGAAACCCATTACTGCTTTTCTCAAGAATAGGCAATGCTTTGTTCTTGATTGAGACTTGGAAGATTTCTAAGCAATAAAGAAGCAAAACTGAGAGAACCACGTCCATCCCCGATCAAACATGATTATCATGATTTCTTTTTTTAATTTTAGATATATTGATTTAATTAAAAACATCGCTCTGATACAAATGTAAGTCTAAAAATTAATTCGGTTAAACTATTAATCGGAAATTAAAACCGAATAGGGATCTTGAATTCAATACTCTATACATATTATTCTACAATAATTCAAATGGAGTAGATCATACTTTATGGCCATCTGTCAATTTATGAACCCTTAATTGA
>CM018903.1:12575084-12577584 GCA_009663005.1 Actinidia chinensis
CAATATCCCACTCAAGTACTGCAAGATATCCAAAATAAAATAATCAATAGTTTGTGTATATCTAAAGAACCTTAAAAGTCGAATTTATGCCTTCAATGATTATCTTAAGATTACTAGTAAATCTACTCCATATTTACTAACCGCATAATAAAAGCAATAAAGGTCTTGTACCAATTCATTAAGTAATTAGACTGCCTAGAATCCTTGAGTTTATAAACAATTGAGATTACGTTTCGCCAGTATTCTTTGTTAGATGTAAAGTTGCCACATCTATCGGAGATGTTGCTTTTTCATCCTCATCTTTGTCAAATTCTCTAAAATTTTATTCACGTAATGTGATTGTGACAAGAATATCCCTTCAGGTGTTCTTTCGATTTTTAATTCTCAAGAATTACATCTGCAAACACCAAGATTCTTGCATATCAAATTTGCCATTAAAAGATTTTAGTATATATGATCAATATCAGTATTTAATTCCACTAATTAAACATAATCTACATACAAACAACAAGACATATCCCTTTCAGTATTTTGACATACACGATTTGCACATTCATGATTTTGTAAATTATTGAAATTCATGACATTGTCAAATTTTTCATCCATTGTTTAGGTGCTTCATTTTAATCCATTACAGGGATTTTACAGGTTTACACACATTGTTCCCATTTTCAGGGTTTGAAAACCTCAGATTGCCAAAGTAAATTTCTTCTTTCAATTTTCCATTAGGAAGGTTGTCTTTACATCCATTGATGAATTTCCAAATTGTTATAAGCAGCAAATGATATTAACAATCTAATGGATTGTAATTCTTGTAACAGAGAGTAACTTATCGAAATAATATAGTCTCTCATTTTGTCTATAACTTTTTTACAACAAGTCTCGCCTTATACTTATCTATAGACCCATCAGCATTTTAACTTCCTTTAAAAATTCCACTATATCCAAGTGGTTTATTTCCCGGAGGAAGATCCACAAATTTCCAAGTGGATTTTGGAGATTCTATTTCACTTTACCGCTTCTTCCATTGGAAGGTGCCTCTTGGACAAGACATTGCTTCTTTTTTAAAGCTTTGCGGTTCCACTTTCCATCAAAAATAATTCATGAAATTGGACCAAAAAAGATTAGTAATTTTGCTCCTTTACTGTGTCTTATATTTCCTCTTTCTGGTGATGGAGTTTATTCATCTATCTCCCTCATGAGATCTTTTTGATGAATAATTTCTCGTACTTCTATGTAAGAGAATTACATTATCAAAGAAATATGCATTTCTTGACTCTATGATAGAAATTCTCATGTATATCATATAATTTCAGTTTTTGTACTAAACAAATCTAATGCATGCTATTGTGCATATCCAATAATACACAATCCACCGTTTAGAATAATCCTAACTTTGTTAGGAGGCAGGTTATAATAACCTTAGCAGACACCCCAACACTTTGAAGTATTGAAGGAAGGCTCTCTCCTTTCCATAATTCATAGGGAGTCTTATCCAATTTCTTATGGGGTAATCTATTTAGAATTATGATGGAGGTTAAAACCGCTCCTCCCAAAAGTTATGTGGAAGTTCGAAATTATAATAAGCATTATCATTTCTTTTAAAGTTTTATTTTTTCTTCGGCCAATTCCATGGATTGAGGAGAATATGGCAGTCGTTTGGTGTATAATACCATTTTCTGCACATAATTCTTAAATGGTGACTCATTATTTCACACCTCTATCACTTCTTCGAAACTTAATCTTTTTGACTTAAATTGATTTTCCATTCGATTTTGAAAACATCTTTAAATTTTTCAATAGCCTCATCTTTACTTCTCATTCAAGTAAAGATAACAAAAATTTAGACAATCATCAATCAAAAGTTATAAATATCTTTTATCGATTTATTGGTACTAATTTTAAATCACAAATCTGTGTGGATTAACGCAAAGGTTCTGTCACAACCTTTCTATAGAAGCAAAAAGAAGTTTTCCACTTAATTCGCTTCCACAAGATATAACAGTATAATGATTATTAAAATTTAATTTGATAAATAATTTAATTTCACAGATTAATATATTACATAAGTCAATTTTCTTGGACAAATGTCAATCACCATATTTTTTCAAATAACTTAATTGCCAATAACCAAATAGTTGTTGATTTGGAAAAATAACCTCCTGTCAAGCCAATCCATGATTTGGACTCTCTAAAACTAATTCAAATTTGCGGAGTGTTCTATTATTCAGACACCCAATCATGTTGGTTCATTTTACTAATTCCAATAGAGAAAAACATAACTATCCACTGATGAGCCATATAGTAAACAACAACATCATGCAGCCCGAACCCCAACACAAGACTCCAAATTCAAAAGTCCAATCTTATTTAAAAAAGCTCACTCGGGTGAATTCAAAATATTATTAAAACCAATGCATCGATACAAATTTTAAACGGAAAATAAGACAACTCTCTGTCAAAATGGTATAAAACATAACCGCGAAAACTTTGTATACCG
>CM018903.1:12590084-12595084 GCA_009663005.1 Actinidia chinensis
AGAGAGAAGAGAAAAGAAGAAGGCGACCTCATCGGGCAGCGAGCCCCAACCCTCTTCCACCACTTCTCTAGTCCCGGAGAAGGTTCCTAGGCACCTTGGCAGTCTGGGCCCTACGGCTCCCACGTTGGGTAGCCCATCGGATGGCACGAAGGAAGCGCTGTTGCGGGGGGTGATTCCAACGGCCGCAAGGAGACGGTAGAGATAGAGGAAGCTTCACCATTGGACCAGCCGGCGACGAACTATTCCATGTGATCGTTCAGGGTATTTCGGGGGGCTTTTCAAATGTTCTATAGACTTAACTTGGATTTGCTAAAAAATGCTTCTTTCTTTATAGGCAGGCGTTAGTGATCGGCTCTGTCTTTGGCAGTTCGGAGCAGGGAGGCCGGGAGCTGGCAGCTCTTCAAGAGGGGATGAGCTTGCTTCCATGGAGAAAATCGAAATTGCTCGCCTCAAGAAAGTTGCCGACGATCTGGACCAGCAATTGGCCGAGTCCAATGCTCGGGGTGAACAGCAGGCCAATGATGAGCTCGCCCTGGCGAAGAGTGAAAAGAGGGATCGAAGATTACATCCGTCGAAGTTGCGCGAGGTCGGGAGTGTTGGTGAATGAACGAGCTGAAGAACTCTGAACAAGTCCAGGGAATCTGCCTTTGAGGAGTTCAAATCATCGTCGGAGTTCATGGTGGCCGTTGAAGATTCTGCCTCCAAATATTGGCGAGAGGTTCAACTTCTGCAAGGTGCTGCAACTTGCCGACATCACCCCGACCTCGCCATCGACCTTAAAGGGAACGGTGATGGACCATGATATGCGGCGAGAAAGTAAGTACGGAGTAGTAAGACGAGGCCGATGAGGGGAGGAACATGAGAAGAACAGGGGAAAATGATGGGGGTATCAAAAATAATGTCCCCGAGGGTAATTTTTTTTTTTGTTTTGTTAAATTGAGGTTGTAATTCTTGTTCATTTGAAAGAAAATATTTTTGTTCCGTCTTGTTGACGTTAATGGCGACCATGAATAATGGTGATGAAATTCAATAAATGAAAATAATATTGGCGGATTTAATAATGGGCGATCTTATTTTTGTCTTGAAACTGGCGATTGGCGATTCATTTCCACTTTAACTGGCGATTTAAAATGGCGATCATTGATATAGGCGATCATAATAATGGCGAATAGCTATGGGGAGATCTAATACAGGCGACATCAACAATGGATAGCATTTCGTATAAATGGACGATCTAAATCATAGGCGAATCGTAATGAATTCCACAAAGAATAATTTATTAGGGCGCGAATGGATTCTCGTGACAACACTCATTGATAGTACTTTTTCACCACATGCTCGGTATTCCAGGGATTGTTGTAAAAGTGATTTTCCGGCAGAGTCTTCTAACTAGTAAGTCCCTGGTCGGGAGATTTTGATGACTTTGTAAAGGACCTTCACGTTGGGCTGAGCGTTCCCGCATTTGATTCTTTAGTGACAGGGTTACTTTCCGCAAGACCAGATCGCCCGAAAGGATGATAGGGTGTCTGACTCTTGAGTATATACTGGCGACTGGCACTTGTAGCCAATTGACGTAGGCTCGGCGTTTTCTCTTTTCCTCAGGAGGTCCAGGTGACTATGGAGTCAGCTCATATTCTTTTCAAAACTTCAAATTCGGAGATATGATACCTCTCTCCACCGGTATGACTGATTCGGTTGCCGAAGCCATGGAATATGGAGTTTCACCCTAGGAATCCGGGCTAGTAGTAGTATGATAGCCCAAAGTGCTGGCAAGTTCTCCGCCCACTCGCTTGTGACCTGTCTAACCTCGCCTTCAAATTTCTGAGGATGGTACGAGTACGATGGGTATTTAACTTGCCCATTAGCTGAGGATGACCGGCAAGGAGAAGAAAAGGAGAAATGGTGGGAGATGGCGAGATCCAAACAGAATAACCTGAAACTTGTTGTTGTCGAACTGCATTGCGTTGTCCGAGATGATAACCTTTGGGATCTCGAAATCTGACAAACGAGGTGCTTCCATACGAAGTCCGGGGTATTTTTCTCAGTAATCTTGGCGAGGGCTGAGCTTCTATCCATTTAGTGAATAATTCTATGGCGACGATTAAAAACTTCCTTTGGCAAAGGGAGCTTTGAGGGTGGGGACCCAGAATGTCTATCCCCCCGGCGCGAGTATGGACAGGGGACTGACTGAACAAGGTACCATCTCGGTGTGAGGGAGACGGATTGATGGGGGCAAAACCTCTGGCATTGGTCGCATCTTTTTATATATGCCTGCGATCTAGTCTATGGTCGGCAAAATATCCTGGGCGAATAGTCTTCTTTGCCAATGACCGTTACTCCGGAGGTGATTTCCGCTATAGACCTTCATGTATTTCTCGTATAGAACGTACTCTGCCTTTTCTGGTCGGAGACACATAAGGAGTGGTCTGAAAAAAAAAAAAAAGACCTTTTGTATAGCTAACCCTGAAAATGCCAAAACCTCGGCGGATCTGTATGAGAGGCGGCGAGCTTGGAGCTTAGCTTTGGCAGACAGGATCGCTGTCTGGAGATAGGCAATAATTTCGTCCATTCCACGTCGGAGTCTTCCGTTTGGCGGCTTTGATTGGCGATCCCATGCTTGGTTATCTAGAAATTCCAAAGGTAGGCACCTGTTAGAAATAAACTCAAAAGTTGACGCCAGATGAATCCAAGGCATCTGCCCTTTTAAATTATCTTCTCGGGAATCTGGTGAATTTTAACTCTGATCTTGGCGGATACAGCTTCACCTCGCCCACATAAGCTTCATTCTTGCGTCCCGTGACGAGTAAGTCTCCTTGGACTGGTTTAACACCAGTTGCGAGTCACTGAAGACTTCCAAAGATTGTGCTCCCAAACTCGGTTGCTACCCTTAAATCCAGCGAGGAGGGCTTCGTATCCTCGGCTTCATTGTTAGTGGCTTGAATCCCATTCTATGGCGTATTCATTTGTTCGCCGGACAAAGCTAGTAAGACGAGCCCTCCCCGCAGCCGGCCTGATTAGAGGACCATCAACGAACAATATCCAGTGGCGAGGTTTTTTTTTCCGAGGTTGGTTTTTAGGGATTCCCGCTTCGAAAGGAGCATTTTTGGTCGTGGAGTGTCTTCATGGGTGACTCGACAACGAAATCAGCCAGGCCTGCTTTTTTTTGCCGTCCTTGGCTTGTACTCAATGTGGAACTCACTTAGCTTCGACGACCTTTCAGAGTCGACCTGACGCGTTCTGGTCACTGAAGATATGCTTCATGGCTGCTCATCAGCACTATGATGGGAATGGGTTGAAAGTAGGACAAAGTTTTTCTGCGGCGATCATTAGGGCGTAGGCGAGTTTTTCGATCTTTGATATCTGGTCTCGGCACCCAATAAGACTTTGCTAACGTAGTAAATTGGCCTTTGGACCTGATCGTCTTCTCGGATTAGCACAGCACTCACCGCGGTGTGCGAGATGATAACTATACGTAAGGTCTTCGCCGGTGGCGGGGACTGTGAGTAAAGGCGGGCTCGAGGTACTCTTTCCGCTGTTGGAATACATTTTCAGATCCTCTTCCATTGAAAGCCCTGGCTTCTCCTTATGTTTTGAAGAAGGGAGGCATTTTCCGCAGACTTGGAGACAAATCTGTTAAGGGCGCTACTACTCGCCCAGTCAAGCTGCTGTACTTCGCGGATATTTCGGGCGAACTCATCGTGATTAGGGCCTTGGCATCTGATTCCGGGTTTTCTCGATTCCACGCTTAGTGACCGAAAATCCTAAACCTTTTCCGGACGATACTCCAAGATGCTTTGGAGGATTAACATCATCCGATGGCGACGCGGATGCCTAATGCTTCTTCAAGGTGGGCGATGTGGTCGGATGATCGGAGGCTTTTAACCAGCATCATCTATAATACTTCCATGTCTTCCTAATTTGTTCCTTGAACTCTTGTTGACCAACCTCTGGTACGTCGCCCCAGCGTTCTTCATCCGAATGGCATGACTTTGTAACAATATACCCCCGCCTCTATGATAAAAGAAGTATTTTCATTCCAGGAGGGTACACTCGTGATCTGGTGATATCCGAGAAGGCGTCCATAAAACTCAGGAGCTCGTGCTTAGAGGTGGCGTCGAATATTAGTCTATTTTGGCAAGCGAAACTTCTTTGGGTAAGCTTGTTGAGGTCGGTAAAATCGACCGCTACTCTCCACTTTTCCCCCTTTTGGGGCGACTACGACATTGGCGACCAATCAGGATAGTGGGCTTCTCGACGACGTATCTCTGATGAGCTTATTCACTTTCGTCTTCAATACTTTAGGCATTCGGGGCGAACTTCCCTTCGCTTTTGGCGACCTGGAGAATGTTTCAGGTCGATGAACAGTTTGTGCATGGCGATTTCAGGATCATGCCAGGAACGTCTCTTTGTGACCAGGCAAATACGTCGGAGTTTCTTTCAAGAAGTTTATTAAGGTAAACGCAGCTCACTGGTAAGTTCTGTAACAATCATGATATGGCATCATGATAATCTGGATGTATGGTATGGGGACGACTCTTCCAGAGGCTTGGTGTTATTGGTTTCTCTATGGGTCCTGGCGGGTGAGTTGTTCCATTTCTCTCTGAGTATCTCTATGTCGTCGCCCATGTTTCTGTATTTCTATTGGGTGGGCAAGAACTGGAGGTTTTCGACCCTCATGGCTGAGATGAAGCATTGCCTGGCCACTTTTTGATCGCCCTTTACTTCGCCTATCCAGTCAAGGTGGAAAATTTCCCTTCAGGTGGTAGGTAGAAGTGATTGCCTTGATTCCTCCCAGCGTAGGTGCCCCAGGATGGCGTTATAAAGGCGAGGGGCAGTCTACCACGATAAATCCTGCCATACGGTGGTCCTGACGTGGTTATTCCCAGGGTTATTGGTAAGTTGATCCATCCCAATGGGTGCTCGTATTTCCTCCAAATCCGATCAGGGGGGTATGGAAAGGATGCAACTTGTCCGGCCCAACTTTCATTTTTTCGAACGCT
>CM018903.1:12607584-12612584 GCA_009663005.1 Actinidia chinensis
ATTTGAAGAAGTGGCAGCAATAGTTTATCTTATAGAATGTTAAGATATAGCAGTACCATCATATGTGAAAAATATCCTGTTTGAGAGCGACTTTTATGTGGATCGGATAAATACCCAGCGTCTGCATATCCAATCAATTATGGTTTTGATTGTTTTGAATAAAATAATCCCAAATCAGGTTTTCCATGAAGATAATAAATATATGTTTAATACCATTTCAATGTCTTCGTGTCGGTGCCAAACTATATTTTGCCAATAAGTTAACATAAAATATTATATCTGATCTCGTATAGTTGGCAAGATACATCAATGCACCAATTGCACTGAGATGTGATACTTCAGAACCAAAAATCTTTTCATTATCTTCTTGAGAACGAAAATGGTCATTCTTTATTTCAAGCTTGCGTAAACGTGTTTGTCATCAAATGCGGCTACGTACAAATAGAGCATAAACCTACATACGAAATATTAAGAGTGACTCCAACTGTGCTGTAAAACTGCAATTTGAAGACAATGCTCTTTGACTAGAGTTGATAGGGAGTTATACAAGCCGAACAGTTTATTGTTGGAATTTAATTTGAAAATTTGATGAGTTTTTAACCACATATCTTGAGATTGGGGTTTGTTTATTATTTCTTTAGTATTTTTTTTTTTTATATATATATAGATTTAAGGAATCGGTTTCAAACTAGTTTTAATCAATTTCTGAGTTGGAACAGTTTATACGGAGCTTTGTCCAGCATTAATCAGACCCTTGTTAGTAAACGATGGGATTGATCCCTCAAATTAGTCATCATTAGGCCAGAAACTGAGTTATTAAGGGAAAAAATGACTTGATAAGGAGCCAAGCTCGAGTAGTTTAAATTTTTCAAGCATTACAAGTTTATCGAGGCAAATAATAGATTGTTCAAACTTAATTTTAAAGCTTAAAAACTTGAAAAATATGTTAACAAATAAATCTCAAACAAAATTTTATTAAACGTAACAGGAGCCAAACTCAAACAGCTTGGTTGGTTTATCACATTCCTATCTCCAACTATGCTCTATTTAAAGCCTACAAAATAAAGACTCTGAGACTTTGGTCTCCAAATTTGGAGGCGAACCAAAATTTCAACTTTATCCTTTAAATCTTTTTAACATTTAGATATTTTATCATCTATATCATTTGTACTTTTTATTATATTTTAAAAAATACATAAAACCTTGAATATATATATATATATATAATATTTTAATAAGATTATTTTAAAAAAACTAATTAATATCTTTAAAATGAGATCAATATTAAATATATTTGATAATAATTTAAAAATATATTATTTTAAAATTTGAGTGAAAACTAGTTGGAAGGAAAGTTGGAATAATGGATTGGATATAAATTTTAAATTTAGAGGAAAATTTGAGTTTTTGAAAAAAAAATAGAGATTTGGTTGGGGATGAAGCATGATGGATGGGCTGATATAAAAATCAATTGAATTATTTTTGAGGAGGAAAAAATATTATTGAGGTCTCAAAGAAATACTGGTTCGGATGCTCTTAGGTTCTTTTGGATCAAGGATTTGACAATGAAAAAAATAGATGATTTAATGATCCCGAACAGTTAGATTGTCTAACTTTTTTATTTTATTTTTATTTTTCTTCCCATATTTTTACTTAAATTTTACTTTGTACATTTTACTTCTAATTGTATCAATCTACTTCTTAGAGCATTACTAACCGACCCCTATATATTTATTTTGATTAAAATTATGCGAAGTTGATACCGAGGATTAGAGAAAAAATGCGAAGTTGTACTTTTTGTTGTATTTTTTATAAAATACTTAGGAATTTTAATATGCATGTTCAATATTTATAAATTTAGTAACGTTAGAAAAATATTGTTGATACCTTTAAAATGATACTAATATTAAATATATTAAAAAAATAAACAAGACAATCAATTAACTAATAATAATTTAATGTGATTGGAGGCAAATTTTAAAGATCAATATTGGAGGGAGTTTTTAGACATGAAAATAGAGGTTTGCGGTTGAAGTTCGAGTGAATAATAAAATCTTTCAAATTCATTTTTTATTCCTCTAAAATGGCGAATTGGGTTAAAGATACTTTTACATTCATAGTCTGGTAGTGTAAATTATGACAATTACATTCATAGTCTGGTAGTGTAAATTATGGAAAAATGCGATGTGGTCAAATTTTGTGACTGGGTCATTTTTGGAAACCAAAAAACAAAGGGTGATTCTGATTGGACCCAAGCAATTTCCCTCCATACTCATTTTGTAATTTGGTTAAATTTTACTGATTTTTCTTGAAATTTTTGATAATTACAATCACTATCATATAGTTTCTGAAATAGTACTGACATTTTTTACTTTTAAAACTATTATCAAGATTATCCACTAGAGTTATTTTTTTTTGATAAACATGACAAGATTACATTTAAAATTAAGTATTTAATTTTTTTTTTCTTAATATATCAGTTAAAATGAATAAAAATTCTCTTTTTTCCCCTTCAAAATAGCATTTATTTGTAAACTGTTTTATTGTTGTTTTTTTATCCATAAATAATTATTTTAAAAAAATGGATCTAAATTATTTACTTTTTAAGTACTCTTAATCAAAACGTACTTAGAAAATAAATCTTTGTTATCCAACTTTATTACCCAAATAAGGGCAATATTGAAAATGAAAAAAAATTGAAAGTTTAAAAATAAGGGTAATTTTGCTATTTTGCCAAGAAATTAGCTCCAGAAAAAATCTTAATAATAGTTTCAAAAGTAAATGATGTCAGTGCTATTTCAAAAAATACATAAGAGACAATTATATTTATCAAAAACTTGAGAGATCCAAGAAATTTATTAGAATAAAAAAAAAATAGTGCTCCAGACAAACTTTTTGAGTCTGAATAGAATAACCCAAAAAGAAATCTTCAAATCTCTTGACTTAAGAATGTGACTGGGTCATTCAAATTTGGATTCACCTAACAAGTCAATCAAACTTGGGGTCTACCCACTTTATCAAATGGACTGAAGGTTTGGAATAACAAGTTGTATATATGGGGATATATATGAGAACCAGCAGACAAAAATAGATTCTTTTCTATACTTATCCCCAAACTTGTTTTTATTTTTCATTTTTTTTTTGTTGATATTATGAGAAACAAACATCCCAAAATCTAGTATATATTCAGGTCAAGTCCAAGGATAAGAATTGAGAGCCATCGAGACTGAAAATTTTACTTAATGACTGAAAAAAAGGTTTTCAAAGAGGCTTGATTTCATTTCATTTGCTCATATAAGTTTTAGGTTGGGGGCTTGACTCCCAATTTGTATGTTGGATTAACTTGGTTAGTGTACTTAGAAAATAGACTTTTTAAACTTTGCAATGATTATTCTTGGGTTGAAATTAAGTACGGACCACACTGCTATAGCTATCCGAAATTGATTAGAAGTTTAGGAGGGAAAAATTATAGAACCAAATTTTAGAACAATTTTAACATAAACAATATTTTCACTCAGAAATAAAAATAAAATGTAAATTTCCTATATCTAGAAAGCTCTATGAGTTTAGTTTTTAAAAAATTAAGTGATGCGAAAATATGAGTTGTCTACTAAAAAATATAATTATTTTATCAAAGTGTGTCGCGGAAGACTGCACAAACTCGACAATCAGATTTTAGGCAAATTTAACCTAAAAACTATTTTTACTCATAAATAAATAAAATACAAGTCGACATACTTAGAAAGTTCTATGAATCTTAGGTAAACTCGACAATCAGATTTTAGGCAAATTTTAAGTTTGAAGCACAAAAAGATGAAACATGGGTGATATATGGGCACCCTTAGCTTTCCCTTCTCATCCTTAAAACAATGAGTGGGTGTGGACTCTTAGGTAAACTTACACGTGAAAATGACTTCCGTGGCATTAGGTTTTTAATGTAGAACTTTAATAGTATTAAGTTGTAAAAAGTGGATTTATCTGTCATTATCCCCTTACAAAAATAAAATACGTCCCCCTCTGTCCTAGCTTTTATTTTTTTAGATTTTTAAATTGTTTTGATTTTGATTTTTTTTTGTTTTTAGTGAAATTTTTTGATCAAAATGGAGCGAAATCAAAGAAAAAGAGAGTGTAAAAATCAATATCCGTATTGAAAATAGGATTATTTTTTTTTATCCTTTCAAATTTGACCCAAGTTTTACTATAGTCTTTATAATTTTAATTTAGACAAAATAAACTTTTATAATTTTATATCAATTTGCAATTTTAACTTGTGCTCGACAACAGTGTTAGATTTTTTTGACGAAAAAATGAAACTATAAGAAGACCTAAGTAAAACTTGGATCAAACTCAAATGAGTAAATAGAAAATTAATCATTCTTTTTATTTTAAAGAAATTTTTAGCTTGTAACACTAATGGCATGTTTAGTTGGCGGATTTGGAGGGGATAACTTTTTTCCTCAAATAATTTTTTTCCTTTGGCGTTTGGCTGGCGGATATGGAGGCGGATAATTTATGCCCCGGATAATTTATCCCCTAGAAGGTGGATAGAGACGGATAATTTTTGGGTGACCTAGATCCTAACTAAAAGTTATCCGGAGATAAGGGGGTGGGGAATAAGAAAAAAAATATATAAAGAGAAACAAAATGTATAATTTATATATATAGAAATAAAATATATATTGTTAATATTTTAAATCATTTTTATATTTGTTCTCTCTCTATATTTTCTTTCTTATCCCCACTCTTATTCATCCATTTTAAAATTTATTCACTTTTAAAAATTATCCCCCTCCCATATCCTCTAACTAAACGAGCCCTAATAGTATTAAAACAAACAAACAAATGTTTCCCTGATTTTGAGCCCAATATATGCGTTTGGGCTCAAGATCAAGTCTGGGCCCATGTAGGGCTCGATTACTGTCCTAGTCTTGCGCCTAGGGGCCGCATCAAGTGGTTGCAACCACAGCTGCTTCTGTTACTGGGGCCCACGTTCCACTAAA
>CM018903.1:12617584-12622584 GCA_009663005.1 Actinidia chinensis
TGTAGGTCGTACTGCTGGATTTTGTGCTTTGTGCGCTATCCAGAAACATGTTAGCCGTGCCCTACAATTAACTGGGAGAAGTTTAGCACCCAAGGATCTTGTCTCAAACTTGCGGTGTATCCTTGTATGTTTTATGGTTGACCACTTTCTTGTAGTTCTGTTAAAGATGTATGGTACTTTTTAATGTCAACTGGTAGTTTTGTACATTGATTATCTTCATTATTTGCTGTGGCCCGTAGTTGGAAAAGCGGTTTATGCAGAATATAAAACTTTATAACTCTTGTCTTGAGTTTTCCAGGTATTCATCCAGTATTTCTAGTCCTTTGTTTATCATTGGATAAACTTCATCTAAATCACGTACCCTTTTTTCTTTTTGCATGGTAGCGCGTTACATATAGGAGTTGTGATGAGGCAAGTTTCATGAGCATAACAATATATACGTGTTTCCATACATAAACTGTGGTTTCAGTAAGTTTAAAAGTTATCCGCTAAGTAAAAGAAGAAACCCCACTGGATTGGGTGATTTCTTTCTCCCTTGTGTTTTTTAGAATTTGAAATTCTTGACCACAAGTTAGGCATATCTCGGAGCTTCCGAAATGCCAGACAGGAGGACGCTCATGAGTACATGGTAAATTTGCTAGAATCAATGCACAAATGTTGCTTACCTGCTGGAGTACCTAGTGAATCAGCAAGTGCTTATGAGAAAAGTTTGGTCCACAAGATATTCGGTGGTCGCCTCCGCAGCCAGGTAATTATTTTTGTGCTTGCTTGTGGGTTGTGGAAGATGTTACCTTCTGGAAGAGCAGTGCATTCATTTTTTATATGAAGTCTGACAATAATAGGGAGGATTTTTTTTTTGAATTTTCTCAATATAATAGAGAACTCTATTTGGATCTGAGACTACTGTTGTTTTGCTTTAGTAATCTCAAATATTTTTCAGGTGAAATGCGTGCAATGCTCCTTCTGCTCCAACAAGTTTGACCCATTCTTAGATTTAAGTCTCGAAATCAATAAGGCGGAATCATTGAACAAGGCACTCTCACATTTCACTGCCAAAGAATATTTAGATGGAGGAGAAAGGCAGTACCAGTGTCAAAAGTGCAAGCTCAAAGTAAAGGCTCTCAAGCAGCTCACTATTTCCAAGGCCCCTTGCGTTCTTACCATCCACCTAAAGCGGTTTGGCACACATCAACCTGGGCAAAAGATTGACAAAAATGTTCATTTTGGTCCGACGTTGGACTTGAAACCTTTTGTTACCGGTCCATATGTAAGTTAACGTTTTATTAATGCCAGCCATATTACTCTTTGATTGCATAAGTAAACTGGCGAAACATTTCTTTGAGTTCCAACCAAAATTTGACATTCTTAATGTCTCAAATCTCTATTAAAGAACTTCTGATTGTTATGTCCTAAAATTTTGAACCACTATTGACATTTAATTGGATTTTAACTGTTTTTGAGTTTTTAACAATAACAAGGATGGAGTAAAATTTATTTGTTGCCATTGAAAATGGGCTCGAGAAATATAACACGTGTGCAACTGAAATTAACTTCTGAAAAGAACTTGGCAGATGTAAACAAGAATCCTATGACAAGCAGCATGGGGAATGGATAAAAAACTTTCACCTGCTTATGCATTTAGAAGGCATTTTCACCTGCATTTCTTCGCTGCTTCTCTTGATTTTCCTAGACATCACCCCTATTGACTTTTGTGTGGTTCTAAAGCACATTTTCTGTCAGAATTTAATCCTAGTATATTTCCTTAACCTATACAATACCAATTCAAACTCCTGCACGTGTAGTTGTATGCCATGGTAAGCAATCTAATCATGGCATGCGGAATAGACATTTGGTATAAGCCTTATGCAATTTGTTTTTGATCTTTGATGGTAGATTTATTATGCTTAAAGGAGCCAAAATGAATCCAAATGTGTGCCATTCGAGTCACCGAATGGATGAATGAAAAATTGCTAATAGTTCAAATGAAACTAGTCAACAGGATTTTAAAATTAGTCAAGTGGGTACAAATTCCTGATGAAACTTTAATTGGTGTTGATCTAGCAACCTTATCTGTTGCGTATACTGTAAACCTGTCAAGTAGTATTGGTACCAATTTGATATGAGATTTTCATTACCATATGTTCTGTGCTGTGATTTGTTCTTCGCTTCCTCTCATATTTGTCTCTGAGGCGTTTTGCTTGTGACGGTGACTATTTTTTCATGTATTTTTACATATTTGGCAGGATGGGGAATTGAAGTATACTCTTTATGGCGTTCTTGTTCATGCTGGTTGGAACACCCATTCTGGCCATTATTATTGCTTTGTTCGTACATCAAGTGGCATGTGGTACATCCTTGATGATCATCAGGTATCAAGTCTTTTTGTTCATTGGTGTCTTTTCAGGCTATTAAAAATTAGAGGCATCCTCCCCAAAATCAATTGGCCAGGGGTAGTGTAGCTTTTAGGCTATATAAACGAAGCTTGGGTGGCTTAGAGAACTGATGTGAACAGGTTCTCTAGTGACGAAGGGGCTAGTTGTCATGGAGTCATTATGTATGGTTTCTTAAATTACAATTAATAGCGAACGAATATTATGCAACCCTAGTTTGCATTCATGTGATCTTCTGGGACATCAGGTTTAGCCATTTGGATTCCTTGTGAGATATTGACTTTGTGAGCTATCGGAATTAAAAAGGAATCTGTTGGCTAGTTTGTTTTTTCGATTTTAGTCCCACGATGTAAACTAATGGTTGAATCATGAATTAATGAGTGAGCAGAGGCCAACCTTTTGGTTGGGCAAGGTGGCGCCTAACCCTTTCCCATCTTGTATGTTAGCCTCCGATTAGGTGCTCTGGTGATGAAGGGACCACGTTCGATCATGGTCTCATTATGAGGATATGGCTTTTGGGGACCTGAAACTTTGTGGTGACCCTACCATACACAAACCCTAGTTTGCATTCATGCGACCTCGTGGGACATCAGATTTAGCCATTTGGATTCCTTGTTGGATATTGGCTTTGTGGGCTATCGGAACTAAAAAGGAATCCATTGGCTCATGGGTTTTATGTTTTGGTCACTGATGTAAGCTGGTGGTTGGGAGGTTTTCTGATTGTGGCTTTAAAAAGCTCAAGGGATTTGGTGAGTGTGAGCCTCCCAAGAGTGATAACCTCACAATCCAAGTCCTGTTCATCGAAAATAGGTCTTCTTACACCTAGGGGATCGTAAGATGGTCTGTTGAAATGCATTTTTTAAAGGTCTGTCTTTTTGCTGCTTCCATACAAAGTTGAGTTGTTATATTGTTTGATTTCATCAGAACACCTTTTTTTTTTTTTTTGTGGGGGGGACAATTTTTTTCCCCCCCCCACCCGCTTTAGTGGGCTTTTCGTATTGACATTGTATGACGTCATGTTTCTTTAAACTGCAATGTGCCGTGACGTTAAAACGGAACGATACACAGCTCCCTTCTCACAAAGCTCCGTTTTTATACATGATTCTCTAAGTTTCAAGCATGCGGCTTTAATGTACAATCAGTTGATTTAAGCTTGCGATACCATATTTTTCCAATCAACAGCTGCCTCTATTTGTGGTCTGTTGGGCTTCAAATTACCGTGATTTAATATGTAGTTTCGGAGAGGCGGAGACTAAATTTCAAGGCCAATTCTATTTCATTCAGTTGAAGTATTTTTTACTTTTTCTTGAGATTAAGGTGCATCATCTTAAAATGTGGCTTACATTGTAAAAGCTACTCTGCACCTCAATTATCTGTTGCCTTGATAGATCAGGCTTAAAACTGTATTATGGTTTGATATATGGGTTGAAGGACCGTATGGTACTCTCTTGCTTCAACATACAGTTAGTTGGTGTACAGTTTACTTGATTGGTGCTAGCTGGCTTTTATACGTTTTGCTTGGTGGATAGTTCTTTCAGTTGGTCTTCTAGGACCTTAGACTGCCATATTGCCTATATCAAAATCTTTGTTAACACAAACGACGTGTGGAAAACCTCTGAATTTTTTTCAATATTGAACCAGGGACATATTATAGTTCTGAATTTATTCTCTGCAATGCAATGTTTCGTCAAACTCATTGCTGCCTTGATGAATAATTTACTTGGTCCTTTCTTGTTACTTTATTTTATAACCTACTATGTATGAGTAATAGTTTGACAGTGTTTTCCCTATTTACCACTGTCAGTAACTGCTCTCAGTTAACCTTATTTACCCTGTTATTTTGATTCGAAGCTGTATTGATAACTATTTTGTTTGTTTCATTAATTGTTTATCCTTCATGCTAGATACTCTTGTTGGAACCTAACTACACAATTCTGCCATGTGGTGTCTTGTGCAACTCTCATTTAGCACCCTTTTTATTATGTAATACTTAAGTATGATATTGACACATTTTTGTGCTCCTTGCCGTGTCTGCTATTTCCCCTTCTCAATAATATGGTTTATAAAGCTCTACACTGCTTGTCGCTTTTACAGATAAATAGTTGAGACCTTAGTTACAGGAACCGTCTGCAAGGCAGACGCTCCTCCCCGAGAAATGCGATTCCGCGTTTCTCGCTCGGAAACGCAATGGGAGCGCGATCCCAAGAGACGGAAACGCGATCCTAAGGAAGATGGGAGCTTATCTGTGATTTCTGGTCGCCGTCGTAGTTAACAGATTCTGACGAGATAGATCTGCACCTTGCCTGACTCCGACGAAGCTTCTTGTGACCTCCGGCGCCTATATCGAAGCCTCCAGCGCCTGAATCGAACCTCCGGCGCCGGAGGGTGCCTAGATCGAACCCTCCGCCGTGACCCTTTCTCTCTCTCTCCCTCTCTGAAACGGGATTAGGTTTAGGGCAATTACGCTTCAGTAAGAATATATATATAAGGTAATTCCTTTGCACCCCTTTACTTTTATCATGTTATTATTTTGTACCCTTTATTTTTAATTTTAACATTTTAAAAAGAATAAAAGGGTTGGGCTAAAGAATAAAAGGGTTGGGCTAAAGT
>CM018903.1:12692584-12695084 GCA_009663005.1 Actinidia chinensis
TGGATCAATCATCATAACAAATCCTAATCAGAACAATATTTTCAGGATCAAATGGTACTCGTGAATGAGAAGGTGCAAGCATAAACAGAAAAACTGACATCTACACAAGGGCCAAGGTTTTAAATATCAGCGATACTTTAAATATCAACCGTTACATATCGGGATTTGGGTCCTCTGATACCGATATTTAAATAAATATCGATTAATACAGTCCAATTATTGGTTGATTCATGGTTGTATCACCAATACCGATGTCGTTACCGATACCACAATTTAAAAAGATTCTATCTATACAATGAAAAACATGTTTGAAATTAAACTACTTCCTTTGTTTAGAGAATTTAATTGAACTTGGTACTTTGTTCTTTGTCAAGTGTACTAAAATGAGTATTGGGTAGATATTAAGCAGAACAAAGGAAGTTGGCAATACGACCATCGTAGTTGGATTCACAAATGGGTGTCCAAATAACAAGAAATGATCCAGAAATTGGAATCAGTTTTCAACACACGCATGCACAACAAAGATCTAGAGTTCTTGATAAAATACAGTACTCTACTGCAAAAAATAATACACAAGTCCAAACAGTTTGTTTTTTATATACCCAAAGCCTCACTTCCTGATAGTTTACAACATCCATCAGATTCCGCACGGTATTGCAAGTCATATTATTACTCCCATATCACAACAATTAGTTGTTCAGCAAGCTAGAAAAAACCAGATCAAGTTTTTTTTATGAATACAAAGAAAAAAAGTAAAATCGGAAACACTTTTTGCACTATATCCATTCATTTTCAGCTTACGCCTGCGGATCTGAATACAACACGGTAATAACAAATTTGTGCCCCAAATTCGCCGAGTTTCATCTCTCAAGAGGCAATAAGAGATACCCGCATATCAAATTAGCAGATTTCACTCACAGATTAGAAATGCGTGTGTGTGTGTGTATTCATGTATATATAAAGCTGATCAAATCCATAACCAGAGTGAATTCAGAGAAACCCATACAAGAAGCAATAAGAAAAAACCACAGCTCAAAATTTGCAATGAATATAAAAACAAACAAACATGAATACATAATCAAACCCATACCCAGAAATTGTTCCCAAAATTATACAAGAAAAATAAAAAAACACGTACAGTTGGGCATCAAGTATATGTATTTATTTATTTTATAAGTGGAATTGAGCTGACCTGGATCAAGCAGAGGCTGTTGCACGAACCCAGAAAATGTGCGAATCAAATACTGGGATTACAAAAGATCGCAGTCACAACTGTGGTGTGGGCGTAATTGGAGCATGCAACTCCATATTGCAGACTCTGATTGCGCGTAATTACCCAATTATTCAGAGAATAAGCCCCTCACCAAAATGGATGGGTAGGTGAGTAAGAGGTAGATGGTAAAGGGTATAACGTATAAAAATTTGATACTAAAATTTATTTTTTAAATATGTTTTGATAGTATCACTTTAAAATATAAAATAGGTAGATTAAGTGTTTTTTTATTAGAGGAGATTAGTGTAATTTATCCTGAGATTTTTATATTGTGAGTCTGTGACACGATGAATTTTTAATAAATATTAATTAAAAAAACATGTTTTCCTAACTCTTCTTTATAATTTTAAAATTAAAAAGTTTATTCAAATTTTGTCTTCATTTAAAAAAAATTATTTTATGAATATTTTAAAATTATACGAATTCACACAAACTTAGTGATTGTTTGGTTACCCCTCTTAGAATTAGTTTTTTCATAATAATTTTTCAAAAAACTATTTTCAAAATTAAAACGCTCATTGGTTTCGTATCATATTTATTTTTGAGTGAAAATATTATGAGAAAGTGTAATTTTCAACATTATTTAGTTTTTTATTTTTTTTTTGGAAAATCATAATGAGGATTTTAAAAGTACCAATTACTTTTGGGATAACTTCGTTCACAACCCCCCTGATGTTGCGTAATTGCACTGACCTCCCCTGTGTTTTAAAAATTGCAGCTGACCCCCCTGTAGAGCAAAAATGCCATTATGCCCTGACCCCAGCCCCCCACCCCCACCCCACCCCACCCCACCCCACCCTGCATTTTTTTTTTAGTTTTTTTTAGTTTTTTTTAAATTATTTTTATTTACTTTTTTATCTAATTATTTTTTTTATCGTTTTTTTTTATAAATATGTTTTTATTAGCTGTTTTGTGTTTTTTTAAAAAAAAAATTTCATTAATGAATTTTTATAAAAATAAATAAATTATAAAAATAAAAAGAGAACACAAAATTTAAGTCCACAAATAATCTATCATTATTAAAAAATTGTACAAACTTTTTTTTAGTTGTAGTTAAATTATAAAATGGCTTAAAACTCATTAATTAAAGGCCACGTTTGGCCTACTTTTTAAAAAAATTTAAGTATTTTTTTTTTTTTTTTTTAGTTTTTTCCCCCCTGAGGTTTTTTTTTTATTTTTTATCGTTTCAATCAACAATTTGATAAATACCCAAGTGATGAGGCTATC
>CM018903.1:12707584-12712584 GCA_009663005.1 Actinidia chinensis
CTATTAAATTGAGTTGTTTTGCTATTGTAATTATTGGTGATATATATATATGTGTGTGTGTGTGTGTGTGTGTATGTAAAAACAAAAGAAAACAAAGTAAGGAAAAGAAAACAGAGCACTGCTCTTAAAGAAAAGGAAAAATAGAACACTGCGCATCTTTAATGGCTGCCAGAACTGGAAATTATCCAGTATGGTCACGCCATAAAGTTATCGTGCACCCTAGTCGAAAATTGGTCAATTGAATGAGTGTTGGGTCGTGTGAATAGTCGTTTCCTATATTTTTCAGTATTCTGAATCCAATTATAGGGTTCATTTAGCCTAATTCTAAAGTTAAAATAACGTATTATATAAAGTGGTAATCGATAGTTATAATGAGCGCGTTTAGTGACGATCGATGGTGAAAACGTGTCCAATCGCCTTAAAATTTTAATAAAGTGTGACTACTACCATTTAATGAGAATTCATCGGATTGAATTATAAATTTATGGGCTTGAGTTATATACATTGTATATCATTAACAGGAGCTAAAGAAGAAGAAGGGCCTTCAAGGCAAACTTAGGCGTGATTTGGGACTGTGGTGACAGGTGGAAAATAAAAATATGATACATCTTATTTCTATGAATGTGTCTCTATTATAATTGTGGATGATGAATATATCTAGATGAGCGTGATTTTATATGATTTGTGGTGATTCTGGTGATAGAAATGACGTGGGTGATCTGACAATGCATTTTATTATCTTGTGTGCTTGTATTGCACTGGTGAAAGTTAACCACGGTGGGTTAACTCCGGCTTTAGTCACGGTGGGACTAGGCCTAGGGGTGCCATGGTGGGCATTCCTGGATAACGAGTCGTCAATATTTGGGCCAACGCTATCTAAACTTGCGCGCACATTTGGGTTGGTGCATTATTGCATTGATTAGCTCTTTCTGAATATCTTTGATGGATGATGTTTCTATATCGTTCCATATATTAGTTTGATTATCTATTGTGGAGCTATGTTGATTATTTAGCTCACCCCACAGCAGACTCCTTTTGACAGGTGAGGGTGATTACAATTAGCTTGTCTGTTCACTGTAATCATGATCCTAGACGTAGAGGCTTTTCCTAGTTAGGTTGGAACGTCGGCAGAACTTGGGACTTTCTTGCTTTTTGTATAGTGTGTTAGTTGTGTTGTCAGTTTGTATCACTGTTTATGTTTTATCTAGAGTTATGTATGTTTTCAGTTCAAAAAAAGAGGGATGTATATAGTCTAACTATGGATTTGGCAATTTGGTTTAATTATCAATAAATGCAGTTTGAGGTCTCTTGAATCTATCTGTTGAGTAGGTTGGTTGGATACCAGGTGTCGTTCGGCAGGCATGGTGGGCCTATGCGATCACATCCTGCTTAATTAGTAATTAATTATGTATGAATTAGGGGTTTAAGGGTGTGACAACTTGTAATCAGAGCCAGTGGTTCAAAGCCAAAATATCACTGAGGGTAAATGTTGTTGAGTTGAATGTCTAGGATCACAATGAACCATAGGATGTTGTCAGGTAGTCAGAGTCTGAGATGTGTTAAGGCTTGTGTTATAATTATATGTTCATGTGCTAAATCTAACTTGATGTAGAAAGAAAGAATGGCGGATAGGAATCTCAGTTTTTGCTAGAGGGGTGGAGCAAGAGGATAATGAACCCCAAGAGCAACATCAGCCCTAATGCCACAAGAATAGATTGGCCACCTTAAAATGGCACGTACATGGAGTTTTAGATTGGCAAGCCGGTAAGAAGGGTTTAAAAAAACTTACTACCCTGCAATGAATAATTTAATGAAGTTGAATTGCCTGAATTTGTGGGGTGTACTGATCCATTAGTGGCGCTGAGAACTGGTTGAAAAAGTTAGATGCACTATTTGAAGTATGGAGGGTTACCGATGAACACAAATAACCTTTGTGGCCACATTCAATGTTGAGGGAGATTCGAAAATTGGTGGGAATAATCGATGATAAGGATGCAGAATGATACCCAACCCGAAGGAGTCCAATTTCATGTGAACGGATTTGTAAAAATTTTCAAATGATCAGTACTTTCCCTCGGCATCTATCACCTTCAAAAAGAACAAGAGTTTATGTTTCCCACCCCCCCCCGTTTTTGAATAACGGGAACGATGTCTGTGGTAGATTTTAAAAAAATTTACAGCTCTATTTTGATTTGCGCCGAAATGGTGCGTGTTTGAGAATGAAGTGTAGACGATTTGAGCAGGGCCTGGACTTGCAGATCCGAGGTCTGTGTCTATGTTTGAGATTAAATAGATATTCAAAATTGTGAACAATGCCAAAATTGCAGAACGAGAATGTAAAGAATGTCAAAGTAGCGGCGAGAACAATTCAAGAAGAGAGATTTGATTCAGGGGCTAGACCTCAAACCAAGGTCTTTTCAGATGTAACGTAACAACAGAGCAAAAGTCGAGCCCAACTGATGCGGGGAGTTGCAAGACCTATGTAATCCCCTAGAGGTTGGGGAATGCTAATGGGAAGCGGAATCGTGGAGAAACCACCATCTAGACTTAATACTGCATGATCTTGTATTACGGAAGGGTTGTTTGTTATCCGTGTGGCGTTGAATGCCATATTGTCCCGTGATTGTCCAATGCCTTGGGAGGATAAATGTTATCATGTAGACAACTTGGGACACATAGCATAGACATTGTACTGCAAGGCCTGTTGCGTTTTAAATCAGTAGGCAGTGCGTTGGAGAGGTAGGGGAGCAAATGACGTGCACAACAAGGGTGGCAAACTACTCCAGAACCGCGTGCCTCAACTCGAGTCTATGCCCTGACAACAGAGGGATGGTTAAAACCACTCCTAATGTAGTCACAGGTACAATACTTTTAGTCATAATGAGAAAGCTTTGTTGGTGATAGCTTCCAGGTGCTACACATTTTCATTTGTGTCTAACTATAGTCTCTGTCATGCATCTAGATAGATCATGTAGTTCATTGCCCCAACCCTACTTGGTGTCTAACACCAATGGAAGACTGTGGTGGTAAGTGAAGAGGTATATAAGGAGTGTGTTTGTAAAATTAGTGAGAAAGAGTTGTTAGTTGCATTGATGGCCCATCTGAGTATTCATGACTTTGGATCTGATTTGGGGGATGGATTGGTTAGGCTTGCATATCCTGCTTCTATTGATTGTTTTAAGAAGGGTTATATTTGAAGGCCAAATGAGCCAGAATTTAAATTTCAAGTGAACGGGATATAGTTTTTCATTTGTTTGATTTCGGCTATGAAAGCAAAGAAAGTTTATTGGCAGAAAGGCTGTGTAGGATATTTGCAGCATATTATTGATACACTAAAGTAAAAAAGAATTTAATCTGATATTGTTATTGTTAAAAATTTTCAATGTGTTTTCAGATGGCTTCCAAGAGTAATACCAATGAGAGGTGGATGGTTTTTCTATGAGTTAATTGCCTGAAACTGCACATATTTCCTATAGCTCCATAGAGAATGGGCACCATCTGAAATTGCAGAATGAAAAGTGCCAATGCAAATACTGCTTGAGAAAGGGTTTATTATTCAGCCAAGTGTAGCACCGTTTTGGGGTGCACCAGTCTGAGTTGTGTGAGTGAAGAGGATGGTCGTAATGCGATTGTGTATAGATTATAGACAAGCTGATCAAGTCACGTGAAGAACCAGTATCCCTTTATCACGAATGATGATTGTTTGATCGTCAAAGGATGCCTTGTGTCTTCTTTTCCACAATTTATTTAAGATCTGGGTATCATCAGTTGAAATTGAATGATAGTGATGTATCGAAGACTCCCCCCCCCCAACATTCTCGTATTCGGTATGGGCACTATTAGTTTTGGTGAGGGCCATTTTTGGAGTTGACGAATGCACCAGCATTTTCATATGGATTTGATGAACAGGGTCTTTAGACTTTCCTTGACTCTTTGGTGATAGTCTTTTATTGAGGATATATTGGTTTAGTTCTCCGGAGTCAGGAAGAGCAGAAAAGCAATTTGAGACTTTTTTTACAAATTTTAGTGAGAAATAACTTGTATACTAAGTTCGCAAATATAATTTTTTGGCTAAATACGGTGGCATTATTTGGGTCATTTTATACTAGGTAGAGGTAATACGTGTTGTTCCAAAAGAATATTAGGCAGTAATAATTGGGAGCATGGTCAAAGAATGTGTCAGAAATCAGAAGTTGTTCTCTAATATTTTGTGCAATTTACTATCGGAGGTTTATACAATGGGTGGTTTTCCTCTATGGTTGTTCATTGATAACGGTTTGACTCGCAAGGATGTTCAAGTTTGAGTGGAACAGAAGATTGTGACTAGTTTTTAAGATTGAAGACTAAGTTGACTACAGCACCAGTGTTGACTATTCCTTCTAGAAGGGAGACTTGTAGTGTATATTGATACTTCACATCATGAAGTAGGATTGTGTTTGATGCACCACAAGGTGGTCGCGTATGCGTCAAGACAAGTTGAAGTCACATGAAAGGAATTACCCTATACTGATTTAGAATTGGCTGCTGTGGTGTTTTGCTTGAAGATGTGGAGGTATTATTTGTATTGAGAGTTTTTTTGAAGTGTTTAACCGATCATCAAAGCTTTAAGTACTTTGTTTTACACATAACGAGATTGAAGCTATACAGAGAGCTGGATGTATCTGATTAAAGACCTCTGAGTGTGTGATCATGTATCATCCCGGAAGAGCCAATGTGGTAGCTGATGCTTTGAGTAAAATCTGAGGATGCTAATTTGTATCAAGGGTGTCGGCTCAGAATTTATGTCGAAATGAATTCCTTAGTAGTGGAGTTTGAGCAAAAAAGATGGGTGTTATGATAGCACATTTGCAAGTAGAACCTTTATTGGCTTGATCGTATTTGAGAATTGGGCAAATGCAAGATGATCAATTGAGAAGATTAGACAGCAAGTGGTGGACAAAAGTGAGTAATTGATTTCTCTTACTTGATGATGGAACCTTTGATGTTTGGAAATCGTTTTT